>JAVSBS010023121.1:0-70399 GCA_033124195.1 Coracias cyanogaster
TTTGGTGTTCCTTTTGAGTTGAAGAGCTTAATTTACTTGCAAAATTAACCTCATTGGAAATCCAAGTTTTTTCAGCTCAAGTAGCAGGTACAAGAAGGAACATAAACAAGATTTCCCCCACTATATAAGATCTTGACATTTTAAAGTGTAATTAAGATTTAAAAGTGTAAATGAATGCATCCTTGTTTTGTAATAGGATATGAAGTAGGCATTTCTAGGAGAAGTAACGTTTTTCCTGAGAAGGCAAAGTAATATAACAGGTTCCCTGAGTTACTTTGCTGGTTTGTGGGAAGTGACTCTACACTGGAACAAAATGCACCTTGCAGCAATGCTTGTGTAAGACTGAAGGTGTTCTTGCATGCTTGTTTAACTGAAAGCAGTTAAATTTTACCTAAGGGAGCAGTGGATCTGCTTTTTTACAAAAGAAGTTAGGAAAAAATAGTAAAATACTAATTTATTTTTTTTATTATACTTGGCAGCAGCTGGTTCCTGTATCTTGAGCTGATATTAGGAAGGAACTAAAAGTTATTTTTCCAGTGTTTTAAGAAAATGCTTTGATTTTAAAGATAATTTCTCAACTGTTTTGTAGAAGTGCTAAAACTGGATGATTGTGTATTTAAGAAGAATAACTTAATTCTTTGTGTCAAAATACATGTTTTAATTGATGTTTTGCAAGAAATGCCAAATTAATGATTTCTTTTCAACAAATACTTGTAGAAACTGAAGAGAGCCGCAACAATATCTTCTTACTGTTGCTTCATTTCATTAGACAGCTGGATTGGAGGCCTGAGAAGAAAGATGGTGCAACTCGAATGCGACATGAACGCATCATTATTATCAGGAATATGTTTCACCCAAAGGACTTTGAGGTAGGAAGATGCAGTTTGCTTCTGTAGATTGTGCTCTTATAATTAAGATTGAACTTTCTGCCGTAAGAATGTTAGCAAAATTCTAAGCAGATGAGAACAAAATTAAACTTACTGTTTGGGCAGGGTTTTTTTCCTGTGCCAAGCATCTGCTTAAAATTCAATCATCTGTTTTCAAAAAGGAGGAAAAAGATGTTGGTAAGAATGTATTTTTCAGACCATTTTTTTTGCTGTGTGTATTCTGACAATACAGCTTTTGGGGATGGAAATAGGATTAAACTAATGTTAGAATGGAGGAAAAATAAAGCACAAAATAGCCTTAGTAATAAGTAGCATTTATTAAATTCCGATAAGGGCTGTCTGCCAACTCCCAAGTGGCTTTGAAACAACAACATTTAACCTGTGAACTTTTAATAGATTGGCAGATGTGTTCCATTGGTGATTGAGCAAAAATAAAGTTGAGAGAAGTGCATCTGTTTAATGAAGCCTGTGTGATTGCATTGCAGGAGGATCCCTTAGTGCTAAATGAGATCAGAGAAGATCTGCGAACAGAATGTGAAAAGTTTGGTCAAGTAAAGAAGGTTCTCATATTTGATGTAGGTGTTTCTTACATGCTGTGTCACAGAATTGATGTAAGGTGTGAATGTGCCAAGCATTTAGGATTCTTTAAATGAGTGGAGCATTTATTTGGGTTTGTGTGTTTATTTCTTGGAAACTTGAAATCTTAAAATCTTCCAGTATTTTTAAATTAACTGGTTTGGAAATTAATTTTTAAGCGCCTGTCTACTTCAGCCTGCATGAAGTCAATCTCTGATTCTTCTCAATAACTTGGATACATGTCACAAGTTTGAAAGTTTATAAATACATTTATTTGTAGCGAAACTAACTGAAACGTGTTTATTTTCTGTATTCAAGAAGCCTTTCTATGTACCAGTAGAACACAATATGTAACCTTGCAAATTCGAACATGACATGTATGGTCAGGATGGAGCTATATCCTGACTGACTTTTGTAACACAATCTGAAAGATACTGGAATAAAAATGGAATATATACTGGAGAAATATTTAGAAAACTATTAAATGAAAGTTGTCTCTCCTTCCAGCGACACCCTGATGGCGTGGCTTCTGTGTCATTTAAAGAAGCAACAGAAGCTGATTTGTGCAAGCTAACCCTAAATGGAAGGTGGTTTGGTGGCCGTCAGCTCAGTGCTGAAACATGGGATGGTGTAACGGATTATCAGGTAGCCTTTCATGGTCCTGTTTTATCAAATATTTCTTCCAAACGGTAAAGCTGTTTTAATTTGAGAAGTGGTCGGTGTTCCCACCCCCATACCCTTCCCCTGCCCCCACCCCCTTCCTATCTTGCTTCTCAAAAACTGCTAGGTTGTCTCAAAAGAAAAAAATCCTTAATTATTCAATTTAGCAAATATTTAAAGGACCTGTTTGATGTTAAAAGTTGTGTATTGGAGAGGTCAGTTTAGAGGATTAGCCACTGGAGGTGCAGATCATTAGTTCACTGTCAACAGGGCCTACTGAAGTCTTGAGATACTACTGCAATATAAATGTTTGTATAATTTTTATCTGTGTAAATAGTCATTTTTATAAGTATGACTTTGTAACGATGTGTATAAACATATCTTTAATAGGTGGAGGAGACTGCGAGAGAAAGGGAAGAAAGGCTCAAAGTGTGGGGATCATTTTTAGAGGATCCTGATGCGAAGGAGCAGCAAACTACAGCTGATTCAGATTCTGCAACAAGTAGCGTTAAACCACCTGAAGGCGAACAACCTTCCAAAGTTAATGACACATCTAAGGAGGATGTAAATGCTGGAGCCCAGAAGAGGGAGAATAATGGTGAGGGCATTAATGAAGATGGTGCTCCATCTACAGACAGCAGCCTGGCAGGCAGTGATGTTGAAGCAGATACATAACATCTTTAATGCTTTACGAAAGCATGGTTTTTAGGGTGATGTTTGAGTTTATCCCTTTCTTCAGGGTGACTGCTGACAACATTCATATGAATATATGCATATTAGAGTGTCATCAACTGTGTGCTTTGAAGTTTTCATTAAGAGCAGTATTTAACGAGGTTCTAAAAGTTTGTATTAATTGGCTGTTCAGATAAAGTAACTCAAGTTGCCAAGACCGCAGTAAAACCCATCAGGCTTGTTTTGTTCTAACTATGCTTGTCAGTGTTCCATTACCTAAGTGTGAGATACGTTCCAACCCTTAAGTTTATGTAACTATATGTAACAAATAACACAAAGCTATTACAAGATTCGTGGATTTTACTGTTAATTTTCCTGTACCCCTTGGAACTTGATATCTCATCCTTAAACATTATTCTTGTCTTGAGTACTTTGGATCATTTTATGGAACTGATGCTGTGATACCTACAGGGTGAATGCATTGGATATGTAGCTGTGCATTAAGTAAGAGTAGTACCAAGTTGCAAACTTAAGTCTAAAGTGAACAACATTACCATTAGCCAATGTAAGGCAAACTGAGTGAAGATAAAGGATTAAATCACAGTATTCAGTAAATGGTGGGGTTTTTTTTCCCCCTGTTTTAGATCTGTTGAGGCTGGAATTATGTCAAGGAGACTAGAAATGCATGAGCACATACATTCTAGGCCATAATGAAATAAGACTGATCTTAGGCTCTCGTGGTCTGTATGCAGTATGTATGTAAAATAGGCTTTTGATTGATGTGTTGGCTTTATTTTTTTGCTTTAATATCAGAGTAAAGGTTTTCATTTAATTTTGTTAGAATGATGAGTGTGAGTTCTTTTCAGTAATTTAGTTTTAGCCTTACGTGCTCTTCAGAGTGGGGAGGTTCTCCCATATCTCATAAAATTTAAAGGCTTTTGGCAACTTGAACTACAGTTGTGCAAAAGTTAGAATACATTAAAATGTGCTCTAAAATAATATTATTTTATATGGAAATGGCAAATGTTGGCCCTCTTAGAAATATTTCCAAAAGCAATGATTTAGAAGACATTCTAACTTTAGGTATCTTAGTAAGTGGTAGGCTTTCAAAAATAACTTTAGGGAAGCCGTTGTGGGCATAGTCATTCTTGATTATCAAAATAATGGAATTGTAAATTAAGGATGGAAGGATACAGATTTGGGCACATAACATTTACAGTATTGGAGCTAAATTCATAACATGCTGTTCATATGGATGGTTATTAGTACACATTGGTAAGGAGGATCTTCTGAATTCTTTTAATTCATATTGGATTGCAAGAAACCATAGATGCTAATTCTTACATTTCCACCCTGAAGTATTCAGAATACTCTGAAAATTGGTGTTTCCAAGCTTTGTGCTCTGAGCTTACCATCTCGATTCTTTCCAGAAGTCTGTATGGTCCCCTCTCTGGTTTGTTTTTTAGTATGCAATCGATATGTATGGGTAGCTATGCCAGCCAGAGCATCTAAGTTAACACTTGCCACTGTGGTTATAAATTATTTCCTTTTTTTTTTTTTTAATGAAATACCTGGTCTTACAACAGAGATGATACTTGAATTCAGGATTTAAAAGTCTGAGGGCTCATTATAATCCTGGCATGACCAATTTCCAATTTTGAGTTGCATTGTAAAGAGGAGCTGTAACTTGCCAGTTAAGAAAGACAATTTTCTCATCTTGAGAGTGTGTGAATTGTACATTTCAGCAAAGGAGGTGTTTGAAAAATTCAAGGGATCTGAAACACTGCCTGGTTTGTAGCCGCACATAGTGACATATTCAGATGACATCTCTGGGTTGTGTTGGCTCTGCCTTAGTTAATTCGATTGGTAATAAGCACCACAGAAGTTTTGAGGACTGGAAGCTTTTGTGTATGAAGAGTGTAATTTAGTGTGGTGGGCATTGTTTTCAGTGCTCCTTTTTTTTTCTTCCAGCTTCCAGACTCCACACTTTAGATCTGTTTGACTATTGCGGAATATTAGGTTGAATTTTTTTTTTTTTTTCAGAGAGCCTAGTCGTATAACACTCTACACAGTTAAATCACCTATTTTACAGTGGAATTACAACTCGTATAGGGAAACTATCAACAAATGTATAAATATTGTACAGTTCTATGAAGCCTTATCATGGTATCAGATATAAAAAATAAGATTAGTATTAGTGTTTGAAAAAAGACTTTGAAAAATAAAGAATCATTATATGTGCAGTAACCTTCCTCTCTCCAATTATGTACAAACTTGATTGACTTGCTTCAAAAGTCAGATGCGATGTTAGTCTTTTCACCTTTTCCTCTAGATTTCACACTGAAGTAGAGCACCAACAGAGACTGAGACCAAACGCTTTCCTGGCTTTCCTAGTCACTAGGATTCTTAAGAAAATAAAAGCAGTTTTTCCATGAAAATATGTTGTTCTGAAGTGCGGCATTACACTCAAACTGCTATTTTCCTTTTGTCTACCTCTGTTATTCCCCAGTGAAAATGTAAAAATGTATTTTTATAAACTACTCATTTAGTTATTGAGACATTTAATAGCGTATGGAGAGGTCAATGCAGCTGTGACTTTCTTTTCAGCAGGTTTTCACTGAGACCTAATTCTTTGGATGCTTTCCTTTTTTAAGTGATACAAATTTTTATAAACTAATCTGAACATAAATTAAGATTTTTCACAAAAGTTGAAATTACTATTTTGAAGTATGATTATGAAAATCTTGTAGTATAGAGCAGTAATGTTTAATACCCGATTTTAACAAACCTGAAGCTGAACAAGCGGAATTGCTTTTTAAGGTTACTTTTTTTTTTTTCTGACTGAGCATCATAAATAACTTGGGAAAAAGTTAAAACCCCGATGCAGTTTTTACCATGTTGGTTCTTTAATCAGAAATGTTTTCTAGCAACTTGTCTTGCTCATTAGAAGTGAGGAAAGAAAACTTTTTGCTCTGTTCTAGTATTTCTGAGGTTCCATTGCAGGGTTGCAGTGTGCAGCGCATGTTCCTTCAGCCCTTTCGGTAAGAGGTTCACGTTACGAAAAGCAATCTCCTTCCCTCTGTGTATGATGAAAACGGTAACTAGCAGCAGGTTGGAACAATTTCTGGATAATCATTGTTGCTCAGTTTTGAACTAGAGAAACGGCTGTTTCTACTAATTTGCACCGTGTGACAAAATGGATGTGTAACCACTTAAATCTAACAGCAGGGGAAGAGTATTAACTAAGCGGTACTTCAGCACAATTGGGCACAGATAATCGCTTTAACCACGCACTACGACATCACTTGCTTAGCCTCAAGTTATATTGGTAGTTTGCTTTAAATCAAATGCTATTTGGTAGTTTGCTGCCGAGGTGATTGTATGGAGTTACAAGTATTTATCACAGATTACGTGGTTTGAGGAGCATTGCCAAGGTAGACAACTGGAAACAAAAAGCCCCAGAAAGAAAAGGCACGTAAGTTGTAGCAGGTTCTCGAATGTTCATATACAGCTGTAAAGAGAGAATTAGTTTCATTTTGCATCAAAATGTTTATCTGTTTCTCCTGCTGACTTTTTTTAATTACTTTTTTTAATTGAATTTCAGTCCCTCGTACAACTTACATTTTGTATAAGGATTGCAATTCACTTAAAATCATGAGTATGTTAAATGCAGTGCATTTTAGCTAAAACGTGTCCTAGACGTTACTCGGTTAAGGTTAATCTATTTACAATTGCAAATGCTTGGCTTAATTCCCTTAAGAAATCTTAAAGGTATTGGATGCTTCATAGAAACCCAAACTTGCCTTTAAATTTTCTGGTAAAATTCTTGTCCGTATCCTGAATTCTTGAATTGTGTAACCTAACTAAACGCTTTTAAAAACAGAAACACAAACAAACAAAACTCTGTAGATTTTATTTGGATTTTGAATTCTTACTTTTATTTCTGAATTTGAGGAAACATACTGCAGTATGGTAAATGAATTATGTGAGTTGTGTAATTGTGTTGATTTGACTTGTGTGTATTTTAGTGCTCATTATACAAGGCTTGAAGTCTTACTGTCAGGATACTCGAAGTTCTGTAAAATATTTATAGAATTATGAAATCTTTTGCAGCAAATTGGTTTTTGCTCATTCTGTAAGATGAAAGTATATTGTTAGATTAAACTTTTCAGTAAGTTGACTTGGAATTTTTCTGACAGGTTATTTTCCTTCAATCAGTTAAATTTTATCATTTTCATTTATCCTTTAGAAAACCAACATTAAAAAAAAGTCGTATTTGAATAATATCTGGACCTGTGACAGCATCTGAGAATCTCTTGACTTGTCTTCAATTTTGTTTCTTAAAGGGGTTGTGTTTTATACTACCTTTTTAATAAACAAACTCATGAACAAAAGTCTTTTCTGATTAGTTTTCAGATAATGTATCTGTCTTACATTTTTCCTCGGTAAAAGATCCTGCAGCATTTGGTGCCCAGCGAGTTCAGTTTGTAAAGCATACGTGTTAACGTGCCAGAGCTTCCCAACTGGAGTCCCGTAGACACGCTGCTAGAGCTGTAAGTGTTCTCACTGGGATGTGGGACTTGTTCCCCCCTTGTGGGTTTTGTCTCAGACTTCCTTCGGGCTTGCTGTGTTCATGGACCCTGCAGGAAGATAAAAGGAGGCAGGGGAATGACTGTAGGCACCGTAGTTACAACTGAGAATGCGTGTGAGAATGGGTGTTAAGGACAAGCAGAATTTCAATTTTTGTTCTCCAAAATAAAAGATTTTTAATTTTTTTTTTCTTCAAAGCTTGACATTTTAAATGCTTTTAAAGCCCTGGAACTCAGTTGTTTCAATTCCTAGACTACAAAGGAACAGGGATAATAATCCCATTTTTACCCAGTAGGTCTTTGGGATGTTCACTTGGGAGCTCTACGCTGATGCCATCTACGAGCACCTTACACATGCTTTAACTGGCAACTGAAGAGGAAATTCTTGAATAAAGTCTTGAAAAGCTTTAGCAGGAGAAATCTGTTGTATGAAACAGTTTAGAAAAGGAGGTCAAAGAACACGTGGTTGAGATGTTGAGGACACTTGCCCTGCCTGATGGACTGGAATCCAGTCTGTCTCACAATGAAAATTATGTAAAATGTGTGTCAATAAAAGACTAAGCACTGTCCCAGGAAATCTTACAGCCTGGTTGTTAAGTTGTTCTGGGAGATGGCAGAGGGTGGATTCATTTGTATTTAGGCAGAGGGAATTGGAGTGTGCTCCCCTACTTTCTGGGTGAGTAAACAAACTCTAAAGCTACTGCATAAAAGACAGAATGTCACCAGGTTGGTGGCTCTAGTTCCCCCAGCTGAGACTGGCGAGTTTAACCTTGATTTGGCATTTCTGGAATGGCTGCAACTTGGTAATTTTGGTAAACTTTCTACAAAGACCCCAAACCACCAGTTTCTTTCTACAGCCCTTAAGAAGAAGAATGTTTTTATTTTCTGAAGATTTCTGTAATAATTTCAACAGATCCAGTAATGAAGAGAGAGAAGACTGGTTATCTGGCTTATCTGGAACGGAGACAGGTCATCTGCTCCTCCATGCAGGTGTTTGCAGTGACACGCTTAATGCTGAATATGCTATGAAGTGGCAGAGGAAAGTTCTTTCTGACCCTGGCCAAGTTTGGTTCTCTGCCTTGTTTATCATCTTACACTAAACTCTTCCGAAGTCCAGACGCTGTCTTCTTTATTGTGTACACAATGTCATAAAAAAAAAAAACAACTCTACTTACAATCCTATTTTCCTCATTCCTGAAACCTCCTAACCTGGTTGACTCGTCGGAGTGCATTTCATGCATTCTTAGCAGATAGGCTGAAGGAAACGCCTAGTTCACTGGCAGCTAGAGGCTAGAAAGTGTGTAGGGAGTTCATGAACAGTGCTTGTCTCCTGTGGTCGCTGCAGAGTGAACAGAGCCTGCCTGGGAAAGGATCCCAAGCTGCTGGACACAGCATGACCATCCCGCATCTGGAAAATCTCACTGGGGTGACACGGCTTGTGACAGCGAGTTAAGGTAGGAGAATTCAATGAGAATTTCAGTGTACGTTCACTGATGTTCTCAACTGTTTCCTGATTTGAAAGATACTTGGTGAAAGAGAACGCCTGCTTGTAAAATTGTTGCTTAACAGTTGGGAAGCGGATATTTTTAAAAATTTATTTTAAAGCTGGTTTGGGCTGCATGAAATAAAGAACAGAAAGTTCCTTGTTGGATGCTACAGTGGTAGGAAGTTAATACTGTGAGTAAGGGTAGGGAGTGTGAAAAATACTGTGAAGTATTGTCACCTGCCACCAGCAGTCAACAACTGTGTCTCTTAACCCTGTGTTGACCACATATCCTTGTCCATCCTTTGTCCAGGGACAAATAACTTCGACGATTACTTGCACTATTTTGCCATCATTAACCCATTTTGAGAGTGGTGTGAGGTGAGCCGAGTCCATTTCATCCTGAGCTTCGCTACTTCTACTATATTTTGAACAGTTTGTGGCAGACACAAATTAGAAGGATTTCTGCCTTTTTTTGCAGACTTCCTGCTGGAAGATAGAAGAATGGGAAGTTCAGGTAATGAAGACCACAGTGCTCCAAATCTAAGTCCTTACTCTTGGGACATCAAATTCCTCATGTGCACATGATTCACTGAGATGTAACCTAGGTTCTATCCAGCCTTCTGATGACTACTTGTTGGAAAGAACAAGAGGTTTTTAGTGGAAATGAGGAAAAAATAGATAAATAAACGTTATTTCTTTTAAAAAGTAGCATTTTTCTAGCATTGTAATTACTGTGGTCACAATTCACACAAGTATAACAGCTGCTACATGCCATTAAGCAGTGCTAAAGGAGCTCACAGTTAACGTCACGAGCAATGTGTTAATAAAGTGGCGTGAAGACTCAATGGCTGGGCTTGCACTGGATGAGGAACAGAAAAATTAGACCTCTGGGCCAGAGTTAATGCTTCTTAAATTGTATGGTGATGTGTAGTGGTAGAGCAGTGAAGGAAGACCTGGTGTGCTGCTTGCTATTGAGATGACCTGATGTGGTCCTTCCTCAGGCCATATGGCTGATGATGACTTTGCAAAGCTTTCACCGCTTGGTTTGGAGTTTTCCATGGCAAGTGTTGGCCTCCAGCTAAGCAACCAGAAAGTTTCTTAACCTAAACAGTGGGTTGCTTTAAGACAGAAAAAATAGCATCTCTTCCTGTGCTTAAAGTTCTTCCAGCTGTTTGCTAGCTCCTGCTACCCTCACGGGCTTTGGGAAGGTACCTGTAAATCAGGAGGAATATTTTTCCAGTTGATTTTTTGTGTTTGGAAAATTTTGGTCAGTTTTAAAGTTCTGAAAGACTGTATTCTGAATCAGATGACTGTTGCAGAGTATCCCCTCTCATTTCTTAACTGGTGACCAAACTGTGTCTGTTCCATCCCCACCACTGTGTTCAGGTGGACCAGAGGTTGGAGGTGGGGAAAGGATACAAGAAGGGTAAAGCAATGGAAGTCTTAAGTTGAGGACTGAGTAACTCTTGAGTCTGAAAATAAATTGGTAGTTGATGAGAGTGGACCAGGGCTGACTGAGCATGGGATCATGAAGAGGGGGAGAACTGAACAGAGAATCCAGTTTAGAGAACTGGACATAGAACCAATCATAAACATGGACAAGAATTTTGTAGATTGATGGTCTGAGATTACAAAGGGGATGGATTATGGCTGGATAACCTTAATCCTCATATTTCTTAATGTTTGAATACTTGGCTTTACAGCCTGAACAGTCTTTTCACATGTAAGAAACACTGAGAGACCATTTGGAGGCAGCCTTTGCAGATACTTCAGAACACCCTTCAAGACACAGATGAGTGCAATGTTTACTAGGAAGCTTCTGAGCACTGGGGGATTTATGATTAGAAAAGAAATCACATAAATGGGTTGGAATAGGTTAAGCAATGCTGTGCATTGCTTAGTTAGTTGGATGGAAACACAAACAATTCATCAGGTTCTGTGTGATACAACTGGCTAGTGGCCAAAGGCTTCCCTGGTCTCTGAAAAATAACAGCCTTCTATTTGCCACCAAGGTAAATCAAGTATGCTATGTGGTGTGATGAGCTGTCAATGAGACTGGAAAATTGAATGGAAACAGCAGGCACTTCTCACTGCATTCATAGCCCAAGCGTTGCTAAATATGATTTTGATTATAGCAGAACCTATTAGCTCTGGTTGTAGAACTAGCTCCCCTGTGGCCAGGAACTGCACAAATGCATAAAAACAATGCTTCTCAGGGGCAAGCGGTGACATTCCTTGTCCTACTCTTACCATATCTGGCAGCAGAGATTTTTAAAGAGAACAAAAATCAGTCTTGCAGTCTTCTGTTGACTTCCTGCAAATTATTTTAGAGTAATTCCTGCCTTAGATCCGTAACTTCTGGTTGAGCTACAGTGTTTTAGTGGTCTTGCTACTAATGTTTTAAGCCACTGACAGACCCACCACATTCACAGGTAAGTTGTTTCAAACAAAAAAAAGGGGGTTGGTTTGGTTTTTTACTTGGATTTTCCATAATTTGAATTTCCAACAATTTAATTGAGCGTGTTTTTTCTAACAGCTGAAGTAACTAACTGCTCTCAGAAGTCTTTTTCTTGTGGAGGTCTGTGCTGACAGTGATCAAGGTACTTCAAATTTCACCTATCTAAAGCTATTTATTAGTATTATTTAAAGTCCCAAGGAGTACTTTTTCTTCTTTATTCTTTTTCACTCTATCAACGTGGGGTTTGCTGGTTTTTGGTTTTTTTTCAACAGTGCAAAAAACAGAATTGGACAAATTGATGAATTCACCCTGAACTTCATCCAGGGCTAATGTCACCTCTGAATCATTCGTCCAAATGCTTCAGTTCTTTTTTAGCACACTTCCGTCCCCGGGGTGTGTTTGCACTGTACTAGGTCCCAAGCCCAGAGTTATAAAGGTGGGTGAAGGCAGAGTGAGAAATGGCAGCTGGCGAATACGCTTGTCCATTTTATTGTTCGTAGGGCTGATGCCATGGCATTGACAGGTAACACATACAAGGCTGGTATCCATCAGGGCCTCTGCATCTCTTTGAGCCACTCCCTGCTTTGAAGATGCAATATCCTGTACTAATGTTGCATGTTGTACAGCTTTAGCAAACTTAGAGCTCACCAGCACAAGACACTGCTGTGAACGAGGTAGACAAATAGGACTCAATTGGTCTGATTGGGAGAGATGGACTCCCATCACAATTCTGAGAAATGTAATGTGTATTTATTGAAAAATCTCTCCTTCGGTTTTATGCTTGAAATATTTCATATTAGAAGTATATACTAAGGAAATCTGTAAAGAAAAGGTGCATGGAAGAAGCAGAAACCCAGATAAAGAATCTAATCGTAGTAGTAACAGTTCTTCTGGCCCTACCAGTTTCAAAAAGAGGATGGGCTCACCACTGACTGTGCACTTTAAGTTGAATAGTATTTCTTTGACTGGTCTGGGGTTTGTGGTTTGTTGTTTTTTTTTTTTTTTCAGGGGCTGTTGGTTATTGAAAATGGATGAAACAAGGAAGCTCTCTCCAAAGCCATGTAAAAGCAAAGAACCTGTGAGAACAGAATGGGGGTCTCAGAGTGTGGTATTTACATATTTCCAAGGGGATATTAACAGTGTGGTAGATGAACATTTTTCTAGAGCTCTCAGCAATGCCAAGAACCCACAAGACCTGAGCACAAAGCAGAAGGACGAGACTGTTGTCCTGAAGAACGGTGAGCTGCTTTCTATGCATGAGCATGATGTCAGACAGGGGTGACTAGTTTTCACTAAGGAATTTAAAATGCAGCGTGCTTAAACTTGGAATTGTGTGAAAACAGAAAGCAATATAATCATGAAAAGCCCTGGATTATGCAGCTGGGACTTCCTGGGTAAATCCCTGTGCTTGCTGGGGTGCTTCCCAAGCTCTCCCTGGGCCTGTTAGCAGGACCAGGTCTTTATTTTCTGGCCAAAATCCTCCATCACTGTCAGATATATTAAGTGTATTATGACTTAATTTGTTGTCTTTGCAAAAACAAATTTACCTAAGCTTGTAGTTGTTAAAACCCTGCCTATGCTAGAGACCTGTAAGAAAACACGTGTAATATTTATGTGAAAGTGTTGGTGGTGGCGGTTTAGTCTGCTTTTAGTATGGATTTGTTGTTGATTTTTAAAATAAGCAGCACTAAAGTGAATGTACAATTCTTTTAAAATGAATATGTAATCTGGTAGCATTCCCTTAGAGGTCCGTTAGAATTTGCCTTGGAAAAAAGTAAGAACTGATGAGACTTCAGATGTTTCTTTCTCTTTTTAAGTAGATAGCATGTCTCCCCATCAGTGGAATTTCTCTTCACATTGCTCCAAACCATATCCATCATCTTCTGCTACAAGCATGTCAAATTCTGGTCTGAATTTTTCTGCTGCTGGTATAGCAGGCCAATACCAGCCATCAGCTCTACGGAGTCATCCAACTCAACCTGCAGATTTATGGCCCTTCCCTTCGATTGGGACTCCCAGTCTTACCAGTTCGGTGTATCATCATGCCTTGCCTGACCCGCACGCGGTAGATGAACCGATCTCTGACAGGAAATACGGTTCTCTTCTTGGTCTTCTGCAACAGGAAAGATGTCTAACATCCATGCAAGAATGTACCATGAAGCAACACTCGAGTTCTGCCTGTATGACTGGACCTGCTAGGTTACAAAATATAAGTCAAAGTTCAGCTCCTGGGGGAGGTAAGGAAATGCTATCACTTTATTCTTTGATGGCATCCTATGTAAAGACACAGTCTAAGGTTCTCAAACTGGAGCCATCTTCAGCCTAGCTCATAGAAATTTTTTTTCAATAAATAACTTACGCTGTGTACTGTAATACTTGGGATTGATTAGCTATATAGTATGGCTCAATTAAAAATATGCATTGCCCACTTGCAATGTCAAAGCTCGTGATTGCTCTCTGCAGTAGATTTGCCAGAGCTAATGCAATTCACGCAGAAGCATGAATTGTTGTTTATTCATTATTAACAATTAGTAGGAATCTCAGTCCTAGGTACCACCAGCACACAGAATAAAGATGACTGAAGTCCATTTCCTGGGAGCTTATGTCCCCACAGCACCTAAGTCTGCTGGATAAAATTGCTCCCTTGTGAGTAATTTCTGCCTTTAAGAAGCTCTCTGAGATCAAGCCTCCTGGCCAGAGCCCTGGTGCCCTGTTAGGGTACGCCTGCATTGCTGTTCCTGGGCGTTACCCAGATAGTCTGCTTGGCTCTGGTCTCCAAGAATAAATGGTTGTGAAATTGTTTAGGGAGTCTGCTGGAAAAATAGAGCATGTCCTGCCTTGTGCTTCTAGATAAAACAGACCAGGCATGTGAAGAAGCGATCCTGAGTCTTAGGTTTTAAAAAATAACCAGCTGTGAAATGCCTGATTGTTACACAGCTTCTGATCTGCATCAGCAGGAATTTGGCAGAAGATGAGCTAAAACTACAGTTCATATCTACAGGCAGTCATCCACAGTTCCTCTTTGGAGGGTGTACCAAGGCTATGTTGTTATGAGGGCCCCAGCTGTAGATGTGCTGCTGACTTATTCCTGGTAGAGTGTCTAATGCCTGTCTCTGCATGGAAAAGGGAGAGTGTGTATGTCTTCTGCTCTTGGTACAGGGTTAGACAAGTTTAACAGAGACTATATGTCTGTGTTGCACAGGAATGCACCCTAGATTTTCTGCAGCTAGTAAATGACAGTCTAATTACTTTAAAAACACTGTCTGGTCTTCCAGGATTGAATTTAAGAGTGAGGTTAGGTGCCCTCTTCCCCCAAGGGGGCAATGTGAGTCTACCAGGAACTGGGAGCCAGAGGAACTGACTCCTCCAAAAAAAGGAGATGTTTCATGAAACTGGTCTTGGGATCAAAGAAGGGAATCAGTACTAACAAGAGTGGACTTGTGTTCAAAATTTCAGAAAGGAAGTGAGTGGGGGAAAAAATTGATAAGGAAATTAAACAGCTTGCTGTTCCCCAACCATCACCAGTTAAAGCCGTTCCATTCAGGGTGTTTACAGGGCTTTTCTGAATATTCAGAGAGACTTAGAACACCACATGTGTAACGCTGTACATGTGCTTATCAAGCAACCCAAAAAACACAGATAAGAAATGACTGGCCCATGTTCACAGGGAGTCTTTGGCAAGTCCCTTGGATGTGTGCATCTAGTCTGGCTGTGGGAGTCCCTGTTTCTTGGCTCTATCTGTTAAATATACTTTTCCTTGTGCTGTGTCATGTTTAAGAACAGCTGATATTTATATTTATGGAAGTATATATTGCTGTGCCAGACAGCACAGAGCTCCCCAGCACCTGTGCTATAGGCTGGGCTGCAAAAGCACAAGGTTTTGTTAGGAACTACTGCCTACTTTTAGCTCTGTGTTGAATCTCTGCTCATCCTGAGTATTTTTTTTTTTTTTAAGAGAGAAAAGCAAGCTCTTACCAAGGCCCAGAAAATCCGAGTATAAGCCACACCACTGCAGGTGAGTAATGGAACCAGCAGGTTTGGAACCAATTAATACTCACCTATGAAGGATAGCTGCCTTGCTTACACACACAGGACTAAAGATGCTTCCTTGGTTGCTTCCAGATTCTATTTCAAAAGCTTGCCTTTCCCTCAAGATATACACACCACCTCCCATAGCTACATTAACAAAGAGGAGGGAAAACATTCTATTAAAATGAGATTTTTTTTTTTTTTTAACCCCATCTACCTTAGTTTTTTGTGGTTATACCATCATTCTGCCACTTCACAACACCTATTTTGCACAGGCTGTCCAAGTTTTACATCTCCAGAAGACATGACACCCCTTACTTTGTATCTCAAGCACCCGGCTTCAGGCTGAGGTCCCAGTTAGACCTGTGTGCTACTACTACTGCAGTTTTCCCCAACAAAGCCACCACACTGCTGGGAGAATTGTTCTAAGGAATGATTCCGAAAGTATCCAGGCTTCCATATTTTTATTAGTCCCTTGAGATTATGTCATACCCACTTACATACTGTGTTGGTTCTTTGACGTGCAATATTTTGGGATACTTTGGATGGGTCATTCTGGTTCTTCTAGCAAGAGCCCTCTTGCATCAGACCCAAAGGTGCAATTTTTGTTTGCACAACATCTGTTGTGTGGACTATGCTGCTTGACTGTCCTGATCCTGCTGTGTCTTTCAGGTATCCAGATTCATGACAGAAGACGAGATTTGTACTTTTAACAACTGGATGTTTCTCCTTTATTCTGAAAGAGAAAGTTCTTGCTGTGAACTTTTATTTGCAACTGTGAATCAAGAAGAAATGAACTGCAGTTATTCTGTGCTTTTTCTCTCAGTTGGAAGAATACATGTACTATTTACTATTTGGGGAATGAAAAAAATAATCTTTTTCTATTCAGTAAATAACTTCCAATAGCTGTGGTATTAAACCTGACAGTATGTTTGTTGTGAAGAAATATTGTCTGCCTAAAGCATCTTGTGTAGCCCTTTTGAAAGGATTCTTAGCACTTTTTAATGTTTCTGTGTTTATTTATTTACCTCTTCATAAGAAGAACAATTCTTATCAATGCAGTTGATAACTGATAAGTGCAAGGATGCAGTTAGCATAAATACAGTGCTGCAGCTTCTTAGCTTGATTGATATCTTTATATTGCTTGAAATAGTCTTAGACCGTGGGCATGAGACTTTAACACAACCCGAGGTCAGCAAAACACATTATCATATTTATGTTTTGAAAGTACAGTAGTCTGTAACCATACTTGCAGTTCTTGTCTACAGGGACAGTCTTCAGAAACCGTACAATATGCATATGCCTGAAGGCTCTATTTTGCCACCTTATAATATATGACCATCTTCTAGAAAGCAGTGAATTAATTCTAGATTGGGGAGGAAATCTGGATCCTCACTGGATGCCATTAAAATACTTTTGAGCAAAAAGCTGGGCATGGGAATGGTCTATTTTCCCCACCTCTCTGTGGGTGTGAAAGGTTCTTTTTCTAAATAAACCCTGTGGGATTGAATTTTAAATTATTGAAGTTGAAGGGCTTGGCCACCTGAACAAGCAAAAATCAATCCCTTCATGGTAGCTGCATCCCCCAGACCTCAGAGCAGCTGAAGGAAGCAAGGGATGGTCTCAATGCTCCTCCACGCAGCAGACGTGGTGGTCATAATGTGTGCATTGATACTGCACACCCAGCTCCCCCCTCCCCTTGCTTCACCACTCACCTTTGGCCAATATGTTTGCTGAAGCTGCTGTGAGTAAAACCTCATGTGACTGGTGTTGAGGTTTGTGTAGGTAATCCTGCAGTAAGAGACACTGCTTAGCCTTTATTGTCAATCCTAAGGATAAAAAAGATTTGGTTTATTTTTTCCTTCTTCATGTGCTATACATTAATTATAAAGGAGTATGTTTCACCTTTTTTTTTTTTTTTTTTTTCTGACAGCTCTATGCAGTTGATTAAGGAAATTTGGCCTTTGAGATCCTAGAGCTTGTGAGTTTGTAGGACAAATCCTTAGCTGGTCTGTTTGTGGCTCTGTTTACAGCAGGTATCTGTAGTGCCACTGGTCTCCTTCAGTTATAACACCTTGTGAAATTTTGTAAATAATTTAAGTTCAGCAACTTTAGATATTTATGCTACTGATTCAAAAAGGAAAAAAAATTTCAAATCCAAGTTTATATCATAGAAGTTTGCTCTAGAATATACATGAGCTAGACCAACCTGAGATCGCACACAAGGGGAACTGTTTAATAAAAGGTAGACCAACATCCTGTCTCCCTGTAGATGAGCACTGAAAAATAACTTTTTTTTCATATTTCTACAAAATTACCTTTCTTCCCTTTTAAGTTTAGGAATATGTCTCCAATTAGTTTTCTTTTGTCATCCCAACTCACCTAATTCCCTGATTTTTAAGGCTGTGTGGTAAGATAACCTGCCTTTCTCTATGGGCTGAAGCAAAACTCTCCAAGCTCTACTCCATCCATCTGTCTTATTAGTGTGTGCTGTAATTTCAGTGAAGTTATTGCTTCAAAATAGTGAAATATTTTCTGTCTCCCTCTGCCACACCTCCTAACATAGGTCTTAAGTTCTGAAAAGACATGTAACAGTTTATCTAAATGCTCTTAAAATATAGTGCTTCTTGAAACAGTCTGGTCCTGTGCATGTCTCAGCTGGGAATATTCAAGGTGACTTACAAAGCCCGTGTTTCTGGTGAATCAACCAACTGGGCCTGGACAGTGTGGGGGGAAAAACCCCTTGTTTTTAAATGCATGTCACTTATTGCAAAGTAACAGGCCATCACTGATTCTGCCTTGACATGGTACCACTTGGGGCATTGCTGCAAGCTTTGGCAGTGCCATGTCCACACCATCCAGCTCTGCAGCAGACCTGGGGCACGGGAGCAACTGCCCGGGCAGCCCAAGGGCTGGTGTCATCCCTGACCCCCCTCACTGGTGCTGAGAGCCGTGGTGCCAGGCTCCTCACCAGGCACGCAGGTGCTTGCTCTCCTCCCTGGCTCTAGAAGAATGATGACCTGGGGGACAGAGGCTCTATTGCTCTGGTGTTTTGTCTTTTGTCACCACCACAGCAACATGCACCAGCCTGTGCCTGCATTTGTAGGCATCTTACTTTTCTTCTGCAATAAACAGAGTTAACCCATCGGTGCCATTTGCCTTTAATTATTTAGTATCAATATAGAAGTTTGATCATTCCACAGCAGCTTTCTACAGAGACAGGCTTTTATATATACGTATATGTAATATATATAGAGAGAGAATCTTTATATACATATAGATTCCTCTACAATATTATTTGTCCAGAGGAAGTGTTTCTTGCTCTTCTGCCTAGGCTAGTGCTGTGTTCCCAACGCTGCCATGCTGCCGTCGTGCTCCCATGATGGCATCTTCATTCCCATTCTGTACGTGTGCTCGTTTGCTCAGAAGGACTTGGCAGACAGCACCCTCCACTCGGCAGCTGCCATCTGGTACTTCCCACAGTTATTTCCCGTTCCTCCTCTGAATGCAGCAATCGCAGTGGTGACAGGAGGAGAAGGGATGCGGAATGTATCCGTTTCAACAGCTTCCAACTCCCTGAACACTCGCGCACCTCTGCAGAGACCACTCCAAAGGACAGAAGGACAAATGTGGGCTGGCTGTTATATTTTCTGGTAATTTACTGGCCCCATGGGAAACAACGATTTGCCTTTATTTGGGTATTGTTTCTAAAGCTCTAGTCCGGGAATAACTTCTTTGCACGGATGGTTTTTCTGAGGGGCAGACGAGATACAAACTATATGCTCCATGAGATCTATTTGGAGATTAATGTGGAGGAGAACACTCAGGTGTTTGACATGCCTACACTGTGAGGAAGCTGGGACTTGTTTTAATAAGCCACAGCAACTGTTGTACATTTTTTCACCATGCATGTCCCAGGACACAGACGTTTTTGTCCGTGCGTCTCACGTTTGCGGATGCCTTGCTCTGCCTTCTCACGTGGAATGGCCATGACCCAGCTCCTCCTCTGATGGTCAGATAAACCTTGTGGGTGGCTGGGGCAGCATAGCTGGCTTAGCTGCTCCACCCCGTTTTAGTCACTCATTAGTAGTGTTAAAAATAGTCTCGGATTGCAGTGACAAACAAGAGGCATTCTTCTGCTATTAAAGAAAAACCTCTAGGTTCAAAAAAAAAAAGAAAAGGTGGGGGGCAGGGGGGCAGGAATGCTACTGGGTAACTCAGCCATAGTTTGTATGGCTTCTTACAATGCAGGTGGTGAGACCTTGGCCCAGGTTGCCCAGAGAGGTGGTAGATGCCCCATGCCTGGTCCAGGTCAGGCTGGAGGGGGCTCTGAGCAACCTGCTCTAGTTGAAGATGTCCCTGCTCATTGCAGGGGGCAGGGGGTTGGACTAGATGACCTTGAAAGTTCCCTTCCAAGCCCAGACACTCTATGATTCTTCTGAATTCATTGCCTCTCTTCCCCATCAGCCTAACTTTTTACATGAATTCAATTTAGTTTTGAAATGTGCCAGAAATGTGATGGAGATGTGACAGCATGTTTGCATTTATATTCCTAATTTTGGATGAACAGCCGAAAGAAACACAAATTCTCACATATGCCCTCGGGGTGGAGGTGGCAGCACTTTGCTGGGGAGCTGGGATGTCTCCAGGGTCACAGAGAGGGCTGGCCAGCCCCAGCCCAGGGGACAGCCAACTCACAGCGATGCTAACAGCAATGTCACCTGGGAAAATGGTCATAGCTGGTGGTCCTGGAGCTAACACCCATCATCCCTTTCATAGAAGGGAATCCAAGCTCGTGTTGTTTCCATTTTTGTTCAGATGTCAATTAATTTGTCCCATTGTGGTTGAGGAAGGGACACTTCATGTATCCATGTGGCAGGTAGGCTTTGGCAAACACTTGCTCATCACTGGAATTTTTGCTCATCTTGTGGTTTTTAAGCCTCTTTTCTGACAGGCTGTGCCAAGTGGGACACGCCTGCTCCTGGTGAGGGACTCGGAGTCACCCAGCAAGGCTGAGGTCTGGCCAGAGCACATCAGCACTGGTGAATTTTCAATTTTCAGTTGTCTAAACTAAAGGTGTGATCTGGGCCCTGTGCAATGCTGAGAATGTCAGGAAATAGAAGCGATGTTTGCGAGTGTCCAAACTCCCTGTTTTTTTAATGATAAATAATCTCAGAAGTAGTTCCTGTAGGAAAGTTTTCAAAGTGTTGAAGCACGCAAGTGGTTTTGGGTAAGAGAACAGTGAATTCATGGCATACTTCCCCCCAGCATGAAGAGCAAAAGCAGGGGTAAGAAAGACCTTGCCATCTGACCAGAGAGGCTTTCAGCTTCACTTGTGAATGTGACAGCTCCTCATTCCTGGGTGGGTGAGCTCCCAAATCCCCTCTGGAAAATGGTAGCCAAACTGAGCCAAGCCTTTCTGAAGGGCTGGCTCTGCTTGCTTCATTTCCAGGCAGCCTGGAGAGCCTCGCAGGTTGCCAGGCTCACTGCTGGGCGTGAGGAACCTGGCAGGCTGGTGTTGCAGCCAGAGCTGCGATAAGAAGCGGTGCTGGAGCCAAACCTGACCACCCCATCAGCGCATCTGCTCAGAAAATGCAGTGCTCTGCCAGCCTTTTCCAAAGCTGGGGTCAGTAAAAATGCCCTTTACTTTTATTTTTAGTGTGTGTGTTTGGGGTTTTTTTCCACGTGGGCAGATTTATGACTAAATGACCATGTGGCGTTGGTACAAATGAAGGCAAACCTGAAATAGCTGGAAGAGGCAATTTTGCGGGAATCTATGAACCAGCCCTGTTCTCCTCTACTGTCTGGTTTAAAGCACTGCATATTTTGGGCTCAGTGCTCTAATCCACAGAGCTTCTGATCCACCAAGACCTTGGTACTCCCCTCTGAGTTATCATATATCATTACACTTGGAGGATTTCAGCAGAAAACTGGTGCCTACAACTGGTTTTAGTGTCTTGGTTGCTGGGAGGAGGATGCTCTCCTTGTTTCAGTATCACACATCTTCAGAGGGCTGCGTGTTACCACGCTGACACAAACAACTTGGCTGTGGTCACATCATACAGATCACAATTTCTTTGCTGAGGAGATACAAAGGTGACTGAGGGGTGGGAAGTCAGCAGCTGGGCTGCAGCACAGGACCACAGGGCTCTCCAGGCCAGCTCAGAGGGTGCTTTCTGGTGGCTGGAGCTGTAACAGAGCTGGCTGACCCAAACTGGCTGTGAGCCACCTCAAATGTGGTATTCCCCAAAATATGGTCCAGCAAGAGTCCCCTGGGTCTCCTCCAAGCGACTGTGAACCTGGCTGAGCTCATGAGCACCCACACAGCTGGTTCATGCTGTGCCCGCTGCCTAATTTCTCAACAGGGGTTGAGCTGGGTGCTGCGCTTCCTGCGAGCAAGGCTGGCCCCACAAAGCCCTTGCACCTTGGAGATGTGGCTGCTTTCCCAGCCTCCATCCTCATCTCTGTACACCCGTCTCCACCCATCAACTCAGCCCAGGCTTTGCAGGCTCTGGGTTTGAGTCTGAGCAGAGCTATTTTGTGATTGGTCCAGAGGAGGGCCACAAAGATAATCAGAGGGCTGGAACACCTCTACTCCAACAACAGGCTGAGACAGTTGACATTGTTCATCCTGGAGAAGACTCTAGGGACATCTCATTGCAGCCTTCCAATATGTGAAGGGGGCCCACAAGAAAGCTTTTTACAAGTGCTTGTAGTGATAGGACAAGGAGTAATGGCTTTAAACTGGAAAAGGGGAGATTTAGATTAGATGTAAGCATGAAGTTCTTCACTCTGAGGGTGGTGAGACACTAGAACAGGTTGCCCAGGGAAGTTATGGATGCCCCAACACTGGAAGCATTCAAGGCCAGTAGGCCAGTGGATGGGGCTTTGAGCAACCTGGTCTGGTGGGAGGTGTCCCTGCCATGGCAGGGGGCGTGGAAGGTCTTTGAGGTCTCTTCCAGCCCAAATCATTTTATGATTCTATGATTATTTGTGTTTTCCCCATCTTTCTTTCTTCTCATGGTGAATGCTAGGTACAGCACAGGGCTATATGAATATTATCAAGCAGTATTTTATACTGAAACACGAGCACTTTATCTCCTGCTTATTACCTTTCCATCTGAGATAAAGTAACAGCTCGCTCTCACAATTAAAACAAAAAGTTTCTATTCTCTGCATTCTGACTCACTCACATTAGCTCCCAATACTGTACATTTAGCAAAGAGAAGTGTCACTTTAGGTAAATCCCTCTGCCAAATGGAAAAACAAATTAAGCGGATGGAAGGAAACTGAATGTACTGAACACCCAAAGGGCATCTCTGGGAACTGAGCACAGCCTGAAATAATCCTGTACTGGCTGCCTGTCACACACTGTCTCCCCGTGCCTGGACGGCTGCAAGTGACTCCATTGGCAGCAGAGAAGCACCCCCACACACGTGGGCTTCATCTGTTCCCCATGTTCATAGGCTCAGAGATGACCCAAGTCTCGTAGATACCACTAGATGATGGGGTCAAGGGACAACGCTTTGTTTTGGTCTTGATCATAGATTCATAGAATGGTTTGGGTCAAAGGGCACCTCAAAGATAATCTAGTTCCAACTCCCCTGTCATGGCAGAGACATCTCCCACTAGACCAGGTTGCTCAAGGTCGCATCTAACTTGGCCTTGAACACCTCCAGGGATGGAGCATCCACAACCCCCCTGGGCAACTGGTGCCAGTGTCTCGCCACCCTCAGGGTACAGAATTTCCTTCCAACTGGTCTTTAAAGACTAGTTCCCATCAAAGCCTTGAAAGTTTGTGTCAAAGTTTTGTAGATCGCACCCAGCTACTGGCCCCACAGAGCAGCCCCTATATCTGACTGGGTCTAATTGTGGCTATGGAAGCCAGGACATCTGGATTTGTGGAGGCTGTAGAACAGCATGGGATAATGCAGCAAATCCAGGTTCTCAGGAGGGCAGGGTGGAATGATACTGCTTCTTGGGAACTATCCAAATGTAATCAAGTCTCAAGTGTGTGCTGGATAAATGATACTTAACAAAAGTTGCCATGTGTGGCCCGCCAGTGTGGGGAACATTGTGTGCAATCTGGGTACTGTACTCAAATCACTCCAGAGAAAAACACAAGGGCTAATTAAAAATTATGGGCAATTAGCAAAGTCCTCCAGCTGGACTTTTGGAAGCATAAAGGAGATAGGTTTTTTAAGGTAGGATAAGTAAATTCTAAGGGAAGTCTCCTGCCTTTAGTCAAGTGTCACATAACCAGCACATGAGATATGCAATACCATCACAGTTCCACCTACCACACGTAGTTTGTTGGCACCGGGTTTGTGCCACATTTTAAGAAAAGATTAACACCAAACTGCTCTGTGTCCCCCACCTAAGGCTGCACCAACGACTGCTGAGGGTAAGCGTGCAAGAGCAGGCAGGCATTATTTCTCTTGCGAATCATAAAGAATGACAGCGTCAAGGCCCGTGCTGCATTGTGGGTACGCAGCACCCAAGGTCCCTGTGATTTACTCTGAGTTAAAGGGCTGGGGCAGGAGGAGCCGGGGATGTTTCCACTCTGCTCCATGCAGGATCTAAACAGCCTCTCGTTGACCTCTACATTTGCCGATGGAGCGTGAAACAGTGATTGCTCAACACCTGCCCTGGGCCATTTGAACTGTTTTTTTTGTACTTGTCCAAATATGTAGCAGCAGGAGCACAGCTGCACTGTTTACCCCGATTCTTGCGAAAACAAAAAGATAATAGAGAATTCATTTTATTAGCTGGATTTAAGGAGTCAAATCATATGCATCATCTATGACGTGGTATATAGAACAGAGCTGGTCAGCAGGGCTCCCTCACCCCCAGGCCAGGGCTGAGCTGCCCACAGCACTTGACTAACGCCTGCCCAGGCAGGGCTGGAGGATGAGCTGGATCTAACAAGGAACCTTCAAGGGCTGTCATTCAAAACTTATTGTTATGGACTGCTTGTCTTGCAGGAACACCCATGGGACAGTGCAACGATGGGGAGGATCAGGAAGCAAAGCCACACTGGAGCTTACAGACACAGGCAGGCAGTGAGTTAAGGGGTGCACCACACATCCTCATCCTGCGAGGCATCCCTGTGCAGCATCCTCCTGCACAGGCACGAGCGGTCAGACCCCCTGCCTGCACAGAAACCCACTGTCTGCCCACAGGCAGTCATTTCCCAAAAAGAAGTGGGATTTTTTAATTTTCTTTTTTTTCTTGCTTACACAGGAAAGCAGCCTGTGAGAAATAACAGTTTGAGAAGCAGCTCTGGCATCACCCCGCAGGGTGCAGGGGCTGCATCAGGCTGCCAGGCTGCTCTTATTCTAGGCAGCTTTCCCACACTGACACGCTGTAGGGCACAAAACAACCATATACCGGTGACTAATGAGAATTTCTGCCCATCTCCATGCAGAAACTCTTGGGAAGGAAGGGTTTTCAGGGAAGTAACAGCCTTCTCTGTTGCTCCTCCTTGCCCGGGAAAAATACTTTCTGTGGCTTTACAAACTCAGGAGTGCAGGAACCTAGAGCCAGGTTTATTCCCTGTGCATACCCACTCCCTCACCTCTCATAGGCATAGCTGCAGCATGCACAGAAATTTGCTTCAATGCAGGCTGAAAACCCAAGGATCTTTTGGCCGGATTCTGGATTTCATGCTTATGAAGACAGATAGAAACGTCCCGGCATGCCATGGTGCATCAGGAGCTTAAGCCGTGGCAGTCCTGCCTGTGCCTCCGGTTTTGTTTATGTCAATAAGAGCAGAAATGTTGCACATCTCTGCAGGCATGACCAAAGGAAAAAAATTAGTCAATCTGGCTCAGTTGGAGCAGTTCTGGAATTGTGTTCTGAATCTTTTTTAGCAATCTTGAAAGGAAGGAGAGAAATCTGTAATTAAATCAATACATACGTAAATGAGCATCTGCCACAGAACCAGTTTAACTTCTTTGTGTTAAACATGTATTTCTGTTGATGCATTATTTGTGACATATTCATTGTATATAAGGGTGTTATTAAATTGGATTTTGGCTTGATTTAAGCAATTAAATGAGTCAAATCGTTCTATGCATTTGCAGGATTTTTTAAGCTGTTATGTTGGCCCTTGATGTTTGTTCTTGAGCCTGCCTCCCTGCTGACAGCTACTTTTATGAATTATGATTATTCAGAAATAGGTGTGGGTAAATCATGCAGCTGATAATCTGTCAGTGTTCGGGTTTTCACTGACCAAATGTGGTTGGATACGAAACTAAGACCCCCTCCTGCAAGACTGTGCTTGGATTTGGTTTGTTTCTGTACTTTTCTAAGAGCCCTTCTGAAAACTCAGCCAAAGCAATGGCTGCAGTAACTTCAGTCTAATTCTTCGGTGGCCATGAACTCAAGTAGCTCTATTTCCGTCATCTGGCGTATAGTAAAAATACTGGGAGTCTGAAATGTCTGTGGTGTGAAAGAAGATATTGTTGTCTCCCATGTAGGAAATGAGCGTGGTCTTGCATTTCCTGAACACTCAGTGCTGCATTTACACCATAGATAAACTTGAATCTTTATTCTTTGTTTCTTTTCTGGACCTGGCTCAGCACTTGGACATCCTTAAATCTTTCTTAAAAAATACATACTTTCCTAGATGATCACTTTGAAAAAAATAGTCAGACTGCTATCTGTGGTCACTCATTCTGTAGTGACACTCCACAGTGTGCGGGGCTCGTGCTTTGGACTTGGGTGCTGCTGGCATGTGGGTGTCAGGGTCAGAGGATGGGCATCTTCTTCCTGAGGTGTATGCTTGTTTCTTCCTAAATTGGGAAATCCAGCTGTGCTACTATGGCTTGGTCAGGCAAGACACTAGGTCTCAAATTGTTAGACATATATTGTGGCTGCAGGAGGCTTTCACCACATGTGTATAGGGCTCTATGTCCTTGGATCGTGCAAATGCTGCATCTCTCTTTCCTTTTGCAGCATATTTCTCTTCATCTCCTGCCTTGTGTTGCTTCCACCACTGCAAAGGAAGGAGAGTGGGAGCAGTCCAAACAGCAAGGGTCACCTCTGGCTGCTTTTGCGTATTGTAGCACTAGGAGATCATTAGTGCTATTCCTTTGCATGCCTGAGGACGTACTATGTGTTTGCACATACACAATTAAGTTTGTCCTTGGTTTGTGCGCGTATTCATCATGCTACTAGTGCTTGTGATAGATGCACGGTGCAGCTCCTCGATGACAAATGCTATGTCATGATGTCATGGTAATTCCAGGAGACTCCATCAGGACAAGGGTCATCTGCTGTACAAATGAGTCAATGAAAAAGATGCTCACTGATCCCAAAGACTTTAACATTCGTCAGGCTTTGCTGCTGAAGTCTTTGGGCATTACATTTGCTGTGTAGACAGCAAAAGACACAAGAATAAGAAATGGATTGAGACAGGGATTACAAATACTAACTTTTTACCTGATGATAACACAAGAAGATACTTGAAAAAAGCCACCTGCAATGCCCAGTGGAAGAGGGATAATGCAAAGTTCATGCCTGCTCCAGGTGCAGTGCTTTGTATATGCCTTAGTCCTCAAAAGGAGCCAGTAACAAACGGTATGCAAGTCAGCTCTTCTTCCAAAAGTGCTGGCCCCCACAGCTACCACTGATTCCTGGGGAGCCACACTGTCTTCTAGAGCTGCCGTCAAACAACACAGTATGGGAATCAAACTTCCCACCAAATTTGGATTCTGCATTGGTAAAACCAGTGAATTCCCACTGCTAAGGAAATGAAAACTGTAGCGCAGCTCAGCAAGAATCAGACAGGTAAAACGGGCGAACAGCTGTTTCTATTGCAGTGTGAGACCAAACTGTGGTGCTCAGGGATGCTGTGAGGGACCGCAGTACACAGAGCTCTCTCTCCTCAATGCAGCTCTCTGGATGCAACCCCCAGTGAAGGAAGTTACAAACAAGCTTTGATAGGCACAAGGTGGGTCCTTCGTTTCCTTGGTTATCAGCTACACTTGGCAGTGAATGCTGGATCTTTCATCTTAATGTAGAATGGTTTTTATGCCAGGAGCTCTCCTAAGCTCTGCGGGGCTGGGCTGGCATTGTAATCCAGCCCTCAACCCATGTAACAGTGTGTGCTGGGCACCATGGAACACCATCCCACGTCCTCAAAAGCTGTGTGTGGGAACCAAAACCAGCGGGTCAATGTGCTGCTGACCCAGGTGAGACCTTCTGTCCTGCCGCCACCGAACCCTGTAGGGGCGCAGCAAATAGGAGTTACATCTGCTGAGTGCTTCCTTGGCCTTAAACACATCCCAGAGCTGCTGAGTATTGGGGCTTGGTGTTCACAGAGGCTGTACATTGCTAGCTGGCATATGAAATGCTCGAGGGCTCTTCATTAATTTTCTATGTTAATACTCCCAGGACAGCTATGTAATTTCAAGAGCATTTCATTTCCCATGTAGAGCTCTGGCCTTTTTCCTACCTGAGGCATAATTTATGAATGACTTACTGGCACCTTGCCACCCAACAGGAGCCACCATATTGCAAAGGACTGTAGTGGTGGCATCTAGGGAAGAAATTTCCTTCTTCTTCTGGGAAGAAGAAGAAAGCTGACTCATCCCATAGACACCAATTATCCATGGGCTGTGAGGAGGATGTGGGAACAGATGCTTCAGATGCCTCTTGATCCTGCAGGCCATGTTGCTGCTCCTGTGCCATGCGAGAAGGGGTAGGCACATCACCACCTGGGTGAAGGGGTTGTAAACTGTCCTTCCTCCTGAGTCCTTCTATTCAGCCAGAGAGGGACTTCTCACAGTTTTTGGAAATCTGCTCAGAGGAAGGAATCAGTTGCTGCAGAGCCCTTTGGTGTTATCCCTCTTCCAATCTGGGAAAGTATCCCTCCAAGAAGGTGGGTGCTGTGTCTGGACCTGGCATGGCTCCATGATGTGTGCACCTGGTGGGATTTTTGCTTGCACACCTCAATGTACACATAGCCTTGGCCTTGATCATCCCTATAGGCAGAGAAGGTTTTAGCCCCAGATCCCATGACATAGGTGAGACAACTCACATGTCAGTGTGTCTGAGTGGACTCCCACAGCCCATTCTTCAGAGAGAGTACTGCAACTTCAACTTCACTTCGGTGAGGTTTTTAATAAAAGCAGCTAATTATTTTATGAAGTTTTTAGAAGAAGGAGCATCACATAGGTGTTGTGGTGGTGTGGTTATCTGCCTTCTTTGCCAGATGTCATGTGTGACAATACCTTTGGCTGTGACCAAATTGAAGCAGGTTAACCTGGTCTGGATTTCAACAGGGACAGTGTTTGGCAGCTCCTGAAATGGAGGACATTTCAGGAAGAGAAGGATGAGGAGGAGGGGAGAGGAGGAGGAGGATGAAGGACAGCTCCTGAAAAGGATATATTTGGGTCTAAGAGATGCCCATTGTCTATACTTAATCAGATATGGCCTTTCCATATGTTTCTTTGCAGGCACTATGGACCTCAAGCTTCATCCGTCTGGGAGATACCCATCCATCCTTGCCATGCGGGAAGGAAAACTTCACATACCTTTGATATCAGGTATGTGAAGGAAGGTGATACAAAATGCTTGCAAGATTTTTTGAATAATAATCATTGGAGCTCATTCTCAGAGACCTGAATCATGTGCTTCTATCTTCTATGACAAGCTCAGTGGTTTTTCTGGCAATAGCAAATCAAGAGGTCATTTCTACCACTAAACTCTTCTGATGATGTTTTCAGCAGCAGCCAGTGCTCGGAAAATGAACCTGGTAAGCATTAGAAGAAGATTGTGTAATTGCCTGGTTTTGTGGTTCACTACAGTTTTGCATGGGTGGGCACTGTGGTGTGAACCTACTTTCAGTTCCATTGATGTTCTTGCTTTGCAAAGCTAAAGTAAAAAGAACTGAGTCCCCTTATCAGAGATCCTGATGACTGCCCCAGGGGCTGCATGCTCTGCTTTAGAATAATTTAGGTTGGGAAAGACTTCTAGGATCCTCAAGTCCAACCTTTCATGCACCACAGGGGGGAATCGGGGGAAATTTATCTCCTGCACCAAATCCAGACTGTTGCTTAGAAGCTGTCTCTGCATCATGTGGCACTGCCACAGACCTTCACAGTCCAGGGGGATGGTTAGTAGAGATGGGAGGTGTGTGCATGTGGCAGCACTGAGACTCAATATAGCACCATGTAATTATTAGCTGTAGTGATTCAGCTCAGTTCTTTGAGAATTAGGGTGAAATCCCTGGTCAGGAAGCCAGGAAGAGCAGCAATACTCCTCAGGAGCTGCACTGCAGAGTGGGAAGTAAATGGGGCTGTGGGAGAGCTGGGACCTTGTGGTGAGTTGAGCTTGGCTGGCTGCTAGGCATCCAACGAGCTGCTCTCTCATTGACCCTCCTCAAAAAGACAGAGGAAGAATAAAAAATTGAAAAGCTTAGGGGTCAAGATAAGGATCATTCACCAGTTACCACCACAGGCAAAACAGACTCAACTTGGGGAAAAAAGGATGTACTAATCCTGCAGCCTCACCTTGAGGTACCATCTACTGAAATAATACTGCTCTGAAGATTAGAGCTGGCATAGTGATTTTTTTCTATATCCACTGAATATATTTGGCTGTTGCCATCTCTGGATCCTTACTCTTCCCAGCAGCAGAGGTGTCTCTTTTCACCAGTGATGAAATTGAGACAAGCTAACTTATTTCAGGTATCATAAGCAACCAGATAGAGGCAGGAAGAGAAAACCAGTGTCCTGCCTTCCAGATCTCTCCACCTGTATGTCCAGGTGGTGAAGGCCAACAGGATCCACAGCCCAGACAGCTCCTGGTCTGTGGCAGGGCATGGGGAGGCTGATGCTGAGGGAACCAACTGGGATGTGCTCCGGGTTTGCTTTCCTTCATCTCAAACCACTTAAGACCATTTCCAGTACAGTTCCCTCAACTTACTGTCACTGGGCTGGCAACAGTCAACAGTTAGTTACGTGGGTTGATTTTCTTGTAGCTCAGCAAAATGGAGAAAGTTTCTTGGCAGCTGTGTGTTCATCTTCCCCTCCTCGAATACTGGAGGGAAATGGTCCTTTTTTCTGTCCTTATGGTTAGTGCCACTTGGGTGTTTTCCTTGAACAGAGTGTCTGGGGTTTTTCTTTCACTATTTTGTAGCAACCGGCCATTTCATCATGCAAGATCTCCAACTGCATCATGTCTGTGTAATAGTTCCCTCCAGGTGGCAGGGGATTTTAGGCCAAAGATTTTCCACTTTAAAGTAAAGGTTGTTTTTCTGCTAAAAGGGAATTACAACCTCTGGGGTTTGGTGACTCATTCAAGTGAGTGAGGAGAAGTGTCCCGGCTCCCCAGCCTGAGCTTATGAGGAGCTTCTCTGGAAATAAAAAGGTGTACCCTGAGCAGTGTTTGCATGTCCCCAGGACAGCTTTCATCAGCTGACTGGGTGGCATGGTGGGGTCAGAGGGCAGGTGGCAACGTGCTGCCTGGGACTCTAGCTGAGCCTGGGCATCCTATGGCTCTGCAATTTAATGTGATCTGTCCCCATGACCCATAAGTAGCACTCACCCATGAGACTCGTAGCAATTTGTCCGATTTATTATGCATGAGATGATGGTTTGGAGGAGTCTTCTCCAGGTGAAATTTATTCCACTGGTGTGACTTGATCCTGGGGGACCTGCATGTGGATAATCACCTTAATTTTAGGTTTTAAGCCCCATTCCCTGCTAAATCAAAGTGCTTGAACAAGCCACATTTTTCTGTAGGTCTACAGGAACTTTTTCCACACCTTATGGGAAACCTCCAGGAAGGAAGAAGACATGTGACACAGAGCGCTTCCCAGGGGGTTTCCAGCCACCAGTCCATCACAGCCAGAGGGTGGTGCAACAGGAGCCCGCACAGAGCTCCCACAGCCTTGCGAGAGGGGCCAGGGCCAGGTGTGGGGCTCCTAACATGGCAGTTGCTCTGCAGGAGCCATCTGGGTGTATGCCTGGCCCCTGTGGTAAATGTGAGAGGAGCTGCGATCTCTCAACACACTGTAAACAGACTGCAGGCTCTGAGAAGCACTGTGTGTCTGCCCGTAAGAGTGACTTGTACCCAGAAACTGCAACAGATTTGCTCCCAGAGTCAGCAGGACACAGAGGCCGGGGCTGCAGCATCTTCTGCTGTCATGTTCCTGCAAGGATGAGAGATGCCCTACTTGTGTGTCAGGGCTGATTTTTCCAGGCTGGAGCCGCTTCCTGGAAACATCTCTCCTCTAGGTTGAAAAGGGCAGAGGGAAATGCTGAAGCTGGCATATCCAATGCCATACCCTCACCAGGAGCTATGTGCAGCCACATCTATTGACCTCATTACTCATTTGGGAGTGTGCAGCACATTTTGCAGAAAGGATGTTTAGCACAGACAGCTCAGCTGGGTGTTTGGAGACCTGCATCTCTCTGGGCAGTGACCAAAAAAAATTCAAAGCAGTTATTCCCAGTGACAAGTGTGTCTGGCTGTGATGAAAATGGTGTGCCAATGGGCAGGAGAACTCAAGCTCCAACATAGCCTTTTGCCACTGGCACTCGTGTTGAAAAGTATCTCCCTTGAGAAAATAAAGTATTAGTGGAACAGCTCATCTACACAGCTGCCCTGATTTTAACTTTCTCACTGTTTAGAAACTCTTAAAGACCCTCATGTTGATGCTTCTGGTAGCACACCCTGCTGCAGCACTGCCATGGGAAGCCTCCATCTTTATCTGGTGCATCCTCAGAGCACTGCAAGAAGAAACAGTCTTTGGTCTCTGAGATGCAAAGTTGACATTTGTCATCCCATTGCCACCATTTCCCTTGGCAGAAGCTCCCTGAGCCACAGGCACTTCTGGTGTGGAGGTGGGAGTTTGAGGCTGAGGTTATGGTGATCCCAGCAGTGTGGTGTGCTGGCCCACCAGCCGCCTCCAGCCTTAGAGGTCCTGCATGTGCAGTGCATACTGGGACTCTGCTAGGAAGGAAAGCAAAAGAGAAAATGAATTGCTGATGTGTTTCACCACTCCCACTCCCATTACAGGCAGCTGCCTGGGCATGAGCTGAGTAAGGTGTGAGCTGGGGCTGGGGTGCCGGTGGTATCCTCGTCCTTATGGCTGGCTGTCTCCTTTGATCTCTGTGGCCGAAGCTCCTTTGCTTTGCAGCACTGGAAAGAGGGAGCTGTCCCAGTGGCCAGGATTTAGTCCAGGAGGTACCTTCCCATGCTAGCAGAATGGTTTCCATGACACTAGGGATGTCTTTCTTCTATTTCCACTTCTGCATATGTTGTTTCCTTTTAATTTTACTAGTGAGGTGATGCTGAGCTGATCTTGCTGCTCAGGTCTCTGTGCACAGGCAGTAGTTCCTATAAAAGGGGTGTCATCCACCCCTGTCCAGAGGTTGTCCATGTCTCTGTGGCAGTGAAGCCACCCAAGTGGGGTCAGAGCTCAGCCTGGACCCAGGCTTTGCGCCACCTTTGGTCATGGCATTGGGGCTGCTAGCCTGGCATGGGGCTGTCACTCGCTTTTCTCCACTGTGGCTGAGCACATGCTAAGCCAGACGTGGACTCTGTGCTGGCCCTGCTCCCATGGGCTCTGGGGAAAGTAGAGGTGGCCAGACCTTGAGGAGATATGTGCCAGCCACAGGGCACTGCTTCCTTGGCCGTGCAAAGGAAAATCTGTATCTGGGATCTGTTCAGATGGAGAAATTCCTGAAACATCAGTGCTTTGTGCAAGTTGGACTTGCTCTCTTCTTCAAGCAGGTCTTGTCCCTGGCCCTGATTGTTCCATCAGCTGTAGCTTTTGCAGCCTTAGTTTGTTCTCTTCTCAAAGCCCTTTGCTCTGCAGCCTGAGGACCAGCCTGAGCCATGCCTACATGCCCGGGGTGCAGGGCAGGTGAGGCTGCCTATGCTTGGCTGCAGGGCTTCTCCGGCATCACCTGCAGCATCCTATCCTGGCTCGGAGGCTCTTAATTTTCAGCAAAAACTTTCCAGGTGGTTGTGTGCATCAGGGATGGACAGATGGACGGGGCAGGGAGGGGAGCCAGAGGAGTCAGTAGATGGCAGAGTTGGTTTTAGCATCTGCTGCCTCCTGTGTCTCTTGCAGGCTCACTGGGATTTTATGATGGCTTTGTTGTCAAAATGATGCCCCAAAGCCCAAATCATTGCAGCCTGGCCTAGGAGCAAGCTATGGTTGGGGCTGCTATGAACCAGCTGGTTGGGCCAAGTGTTCACACTATCATGCTGCAGTAGTGGCAGGGTTGGCACCATGGATGGAGAGGGCTCCTCGTGATGCCTACGTGCCCGGCTCAGAGCATCACATCTTACCGCACTGAGACAAAAGGGTTGTGGGTTACCATTGCAGTATCTATTGCATGCTATTGAAGGTGACACTGGTCTGCCTTTGCATCGCTTTACAAGAGACTGAAGATTGGTTTTCCTGCCTCCGACTGTGTGTGCATCATCTCTGTTGGGCTCTCAGACTGAGTGTTACTAGAGGGCGTGGCTGCATGTGGATTTCTACCCAAGCACAGATCCCTCCTGCCCCTAGGTGCTGCCTTCTCCATGAGCATGGTTAGTACCAGGCAGGGGCTGAGGATTTTCTCCCCAAAGCCCTCAGCTCAGAGCAGTAGCCTTTGGCTGCTCACCCTGGCTGGCTGATCTCCTGCCATCACCAGCAATGTCAGTATCTCTTGGTCACCCTGAGGCTGTGCATGACCCCAAGGGGATCCCAGTGATCCTGAGGCATGAGCACAGCATCCTGGGGGACTCAAAGTTCAATAGAAAGTGAGGGAAGAAATGACAGTGAAGGGTGAAAGTGGATGCATTGAAGAGCTATGGAGATGATTCTCACAGTGGTGAAGAGAGCCCTGCGATCAGAGCTTTATGGAGGTTATGCGTGTAATGTTTTGAAAAAGATGAGTAATTTGCATTAATATTGCCTTGGCAGGGGGGTTGTGGTTTAGTGCAGGAGAGAAAGGCAGAAGATTAAATTAGTAGCTGCCAAATCAGCCCTGGGAGATTGCCCATCTATTGATAATTTCCAATCAGCATCCTGACAATTTGCTGCAAGGTGTGTTGATACCATTGCAGCCCCAGTGGGACAACCAGGCACGGCCAGCCCAGGGCTCAGCCACCACAAGGGCTCACTGCAAGCCTCTGGCTACAGAGGAAAAGATGGTGCAGAATGGCAGCTGACCCAAGTTGTGTCTCACCATGACAGAATCCACCCAAAATCCTTGAGATCCCATCCATCCCTGCACTGCATGTGGCATCACCTCCTGAGCTTTGGCCAAGTGCTGTGAAACCCTCCTTAGGGCACGATGCAACCCTGACCTAGGGATATGTGCCACCCATGTGGCCAGGGACTCTTGCGAGGTGGTGGGACGTGTCCATAGGTCACGACCCTCACAGGGCTGAGTTGCTCTGCCATGGCAAAGCTGGGTTTGGTCCCTCACAGAGTGGAGAAGAATGGCAGCGTCCCCCTCCCCTCCTGAGGCTTTTGTTTTGTTTGTGGGTCCCACAGGGATGTAGCTGTGGTCCAACAGGGTGGCTGGGGGAGGAAGGGGCAATGCAAAGGCGATGCTGGGACCCTCCCCACCCACCCCATCCTGCTGTGTTGTGGGAGGCAGCCACCAGCATCGCCGGCCCCACAGCCTCCCACGGGTTTTGCTTTTCCTCTCTCCTACCCTCTCCTTTTGCAACATGAAAGGGCAGAGCCTTGCCGGGGCGTTTCACCGTGGCTTTGATGGTCACAGGCCCCCGCACCCCGTGCCGGGGAGAGCTGCTTTGGGCAGAGTGCTGGGGGATGCACGGGATGCTCCCGCTCCCTTCCGCTGTGACTCAGGCAGCAGGCACTTGTTTGGCAGGGCCGGGGGGCTCCCCGTGCCAGGCTCTATTTTTAGGAAGCCGGGAGAAGCAGGTGAAGCTGTCATAGCAAGAAGTTTCTAGTGCAATTTGTGGTTTCACAGCTTTGGTAAGGCTTGACATCAGCAGTTTAGAGGCCAGGTGCTCTCGGTGGCTCAGCACAGCAAGGCTGGCATCACCACTCAGATATGCAACCCAGATGTGGCATGAGAACTATGCGCCCTCTGGGGCCCTCCATCCTCTATAGAGTCACTGGGGCTTGCCTCTCAGCCTTCCCCTGCTCTGCACCCACCTTGATCCCCTAGGGAAGGACTGGGTGGGATGTGTCCGTGGGTGGCACAGCGGGGCTAGGAGGTGAGGAGGGATGGAAGAGGGGGCCAATGGGACAATGGCCCTCAGAACAGGGTGGCTTAAAGGGACAGCAGCACCCCAGTGTCATCCCCTGCACATCTTTCCCATTGCTCTTTGCTGCTCTGAAGGGTGGCAGAGAAGGGCAGGATATCTTCTCACATCTCTGGGGAATATGCAGCAGACATAGTGCTCTACACTCTGCTCTGATCTATCTGCTGGGCAGCAGGAGCCTGGGACAACTCATGTTCAAATCTGCTGGGGCCTGAAACTTTTACTGACCTCCATATGGGTGTCTCCATGGCTGAGGGCCATGGCAAGTGATGCAGCTACAGCCTGTTGATACCACCATAGTTGCTACAACCACCACCTTCTGCTCTTTTCTTCCACAGAGGAGAAATTGGATTGACACCTTCATCTATCCCTGAGGCTGCCTCTTGCTGCTCTGAACTCCAAGCACTTTTTCTTATTCATACCAAGGTGAAAAATGAATGGAAACTGCAACGCAACCTTTCCTTCTCCGGATGCTGGTTATGTTTTCTGTTCTCTCTTCCTCTCCAATGACGAGGTTGTCCTGGAGACACAAGAGCTCAGAGGATGCAGGAGAGGGAAAAATCTAAAGTGATAAAGCACTTCTTTGAGTGGAATGGATGGAAATGGTGGAAAAGCTCAGATTTCCCTTCTGCCCATGTCCCTGTGTTGAAGCAACTTAATTTAGGTTTCTCTCATAGGTTCCCTTCTGCATCCCTCCCACGGCATCACAGGCAAACTCCTTTTGTGACTCAGAGTAAAATCTTATTTTCGAATGTATTGTTCTTAGTAACGCACAGCACCCAGCTTTTGTTAATTGTAAAGAGCATGTGGGGTGAGCAGCACATTTTAAAGAGCTAGTCACGAAACCACAGCGGGCACCCAAAAAAATTTACTCTCTTCTCATCAGCTTTCACCTTGCTGCCTTCAGAAACGCTCCCAGCCTTTGACAGATCACCAGGGCAAGCAACCGGATATTTTCTCAGTAAACAAAACTCTGTACACTGAGTACAAGTGGAGACAATTTGCTGATCAGTGGAAATACCACTACTAGGTCAATAGGAATGCAAATGATGGATCACTTTTTCCCATTGTCTCACCCACGCATAATCTGGCTGGAGGACTGTGCCAGTTTGGGTTGACAGTGGATGGGTAAGGTTATGTTCAGAGGATTTGGGGACATGAAAGAAAACCCTGTTGATTTCTCAGTAGTGGGCTCATCACCAGGTGAAGGTGTGACTTCACCTTCCCTGGGGTTATCTCATGCAGGCAGGCCCTTCCCTCTGGTGTTGGGTCCTCTCTCCATTGCCCGTCATCCCCCTAGATCATGTTCCTCTTTCCCCAACGCCGTGTTCCGCCTCTGCTATGCACCCCCATGTTCCTACAGCAAGTCAAGGATGTGCAACCATGATGGCCCTGTCATGGGATACCATGGATTTTGAATCATTCCCCCAATTCTTACCACCCATGTGAAGCAGTAAGGTGTCAACAGAGCATGTCCTCAGGGGCCAACACCACCACAAACTCTGCAGCAACTCTATCCTCCTGGGATGCCTGGCTCTGAACAGCAATGGTGGCAGATGGCCCATCAGGGCTCTGCTGTCCCCAGAGCTCAGTCAGCACCTCCTTGTAGATCTGGCCCTACTGGCACTGACTTCTGGCTCTATCTAGAGAAGCTGCAGGACCTGGTCGTGTGGAGGAGGCTGCTTCCGAGGGCTTACTCCCCACCAGCCGGGGTGGTGAGGGGCTGGATTGCCGACATGGAGCAATGGTTTCCTAAAGAGGAGCTGCTGGCCTGTCCTCCCCACTGACGAACGTCTGCCAGGATCCGCACTGTCATATTTTCCGCCCAGTTTCTCCCATCTGGGTGCCAGTGACTAATTATACTCAGTTTCCTGGTTTGCAGCACAAGCTGTCCAACCCTCCCAGTGATGTTTTATGCTGGGTACGCAAACCAGAGCCTTCCCTCATCCTCCTCACCAAACCCAAGGCTGCTACCCGCTCTCGCCTCCCCAACAAGGTGCATGAAATGGGGCCTGCAATATGGTCAGGTTTTTTGACGTTACCTACAGATTCTTCTCATTGCGGTGAAACAGTGACAAGTGGCTATCCAGAAATGGCTTTGAAAAGGTCTCATCTGCTGGGAACAGCCAGGGCTCGGGAATAGCTGTGCAAAACCTTGCTTGCTGCACTCTGCAACGCTCATTGCTGTGGTTTCACACATTGCTGGCTGCCTCTCAGTCCTGAGACTCAGGATTCGGGGAAAGTATTAAACAATGACATCTCATGTCATTTTGTTTCTCATGTAGAGACTTTCCCCATATGAGAGTTAAATTCAGAAGAAACTCTGAAAAGCCCTGGAAAACGCTGGTGAGTGCCATGGGGCTGAGGCTCTGGGTGAGGATTTTGGGGAGCTGGTGCTGCTCCTCACCATGGCCTCATGGCCCTCAGCTGTGTGGTGTATCCTTGGGGATGTCCACCGCAAAATGGCTTTTTGCCAGTGGCAAGTTGTCTGTGGCAGGGATGGTGTGTAGGAGCTCAGAGTCAGACCAGACACCTGTGAGGAGGCTAGCCCCATATCCAAAGATAATGCCAATTTTAAGATAAAATAATAAAAGCAGTGGCTTGGCAGTGCCTCCAGTCTGTGTGTGGTCTGCAAGCCCAAGAAACCAGGTCTGAATCCCAGTGATGCTTTTGAGACCCAGTATGGTGCATCCCCAGCACCGTTTGGGTCACCTCACTGCTGCTAGGAGGATGCTCCTTTGGAGGCTGGGAAGACCTGGTGAGCTGGACAGTAAGACAATAAGGTGCATGGGCATCCCTCAGGGCACAGGAACACAAGAGCAGGGACCCCAGAGGGCACTCTCTCCTCTAGAAGGCAAAAATTACACTAGGGGCTGGCTCTGGAGTGGGTAGCCCCATCCCAAAGCTTTCCTCATCATGGAGGGGTAACAGTCCTGGCACAGTGAGGGGTTACATGGCTCCGAAGAACCAGCCAGAGCTTCAGCCCTGGGCTGTCCTCTGCCCAGCTGCTGAACTGCTGCCCACAGAGACCCTGGTGCCATCCCACACTTGGGATTTGGATGCTGTATTTAGGAACACGGTGGCCTGCCAAGGTCAAACTCTGCCTTAGTTGCAGAGACGCTGGTGCTTTGCTACAAGCTTTTGCATTTGCAGCCTACAGCGCCCTAACCACACAGGACAGGATGCGAGAGAGCAGGTAGAGAGCAAAAGCGACTGCTGGACTCCATCCTGCAGTGTGCTGAGCAGCCCTGCCAAGCCGCTGGGCCCCAGCTTTCCTGGGGCTGCTGGCGAGCAGCGCAGGGCTCAGCACCCTCTGCTTCTAACAGGATCCAACCCTTTATTTGTTACATGCACATCTGATAAGAGCATCGCCTTCAGCATGCTGCTTTCAAAACAACTTTATAAGATGGCTCGACGATTGCCTACAAACCAGTGGCCCGGCCCTCCTCACAGTGCAGCCTTGCAGCTCTCCTTCTCTGCACCCCGACAGAAACCCAGATTTGTCCTTTTTACATGGAGGAAAGGAATTCTATCCCATGTTGCAAGCAGTGAGGACTCCTCTGTGTTTACCTTAAATTATTTTACTAGTGATGCATGGCTGCAAAGTGTCAGATGCCTGAAGAGCTTGGTCCTGCTGGACCTTGCCTCCCTGCTGCTGGCTCGAGAGGTGTGGGAACACAGAGGGAACATGAGTTGCACAAAGTTGCATGGAGGTGATGCTGGGAGGTCAGCAGCTGGCAGGAGTGCCCGGCACCCTCAACAGCCCTTTTGATGCCCAGATACATAGATACAGGTAACATGGGTAACTGGGGACAGAGTCTGAGATGGCTTGTGTCCTTGGGTGCAGGGAAAGCATCTCACTAAGGTACTAAAAAGCTGCTTAAAACTTGTCTCTCCAAAGTGACAGCCAAGCACCAAGACCCAAAGTCCCACCGTCTGTCAAGGAGCAAGAAAGCTGTGTCCACACTAGTGTCACAGTGCCCATAGAGATGGTCCTTTCTCCAGAATCATCCAACCTACCCAGGTGGAGACTTCACCCATGGAGAGCACATGGGTCATGGCCATGGAAAGAGCAGAAACTAGAACAACCCATCTGCCTCAGCCAAGCATCTTCACTGCAAAATCATCCTTCTCATGAGGGAGAGCGCAAAAAGCCTTTCTTCCCCTTTTGGGAAACAACTGACTTCCTAAGTGCTTCCTTAGCCCCTGGCAGCCCACAGTGCTGCTCAGCAGTTCTCTCTGTGTATTCATGGTCTTCATTTCTTTGAAGACAACTTGCCATGAAACCATCTACAGCAGGAAAAAAACACTGTGGCATAATCTGGAGTGTTTCAAGGGCAAATATGAATATATGGAATAAGAATCTCTCTCTGCTTCTGGTAGAACGGTAGGAAAAAACATGGAAGTGCACCAGAGAAGAAAGTCTAAGCAACTTTTTTTTGTTGTGGGAGACGGTAGTGAACAAACCTACCCACTACGAAGAGTTTTTTCCAGGAAGTGTAGGTTGCTGCAACCTGTATCCCTTGAGCAGCGGGTGCTCCGACAGCAGTTCTCATGCTACTTGCAAGCAGTGCATTTGAAGGAGCCCCAGCAACGTGCACAGACGATGAACGAACCCTACAGCCCCGCGACGCCCCGACCCATCAGCAGCACCTCGCCCAGCACCATGAAAATGTTCATGGTATTTCTCGCTGTATTTATTGTAGCACAGACAATTGGAACTGTACTCTTCTGTTTGTATCTTCACATGAAGATGGATAAGGTAAGTGGAGAAATCAGGTTGTCTCTGTTGGGTTACTAACACGATTAGCCGTCAGCTGTGGTGAGATGTGCTCACCAAAAGGATGAACATAGTAGAAGGTGATCTTGGCCAGTGAATGGATGCAAGAGTGGGGTTTATTACACTCATATTCTTATTTCTGCTTTAATTTGCCACTAAGGTGTATGCTGAGGAAGACATCTCTTTCTTTTGTTAACAAAACGACAATGGATCAATTGAGAAAAGCCATAGCAAACCTGTCAGCTGGTGGCCAGTCTAGGAGAGGAGAGTGTGGCTTAAACACACAAGTAGCTATTTTAGGCTCGTTGATGTTTTTTCTGGTGCGGCAGCACTCAGCAGCACTGTGACACTCATCATCAGGATGAGGGGACCCAGAGGTGACATTTTTTTAGTGTTTGCATGTATGAATTTTGTCAACATCTCACTTCGGACGCTGTCTTTCTGTTTAAGGAAGAAAAGAGTGAATCTTAGTACTTTGTCTTTTTTAGAAGAGACACAGTATCAGTGATCCTGTCCCATACTTGGGACAAAGTTTACCAAAAAATTAAAAACTGAAAAGCTGTTTTTGAGGTTGCGATGACTGCAGCCACGCTGCACATTGTTTAAAATCACTGATCTAAAGCTACTTTCCTCCAAACCAGAAAAGATAACCAGCTAAAGATATGAGATGTGTCTAAACCCCAGAATGAGTTCTCCTCAGCAGATACAATGCTAAGATCATAATTACTGATTCTTGAACACGTTGTCTCAACTCAAACTGAAATTTAAGCATGTGACTTCTGATCTCCAAGGGTGGAGAGCAATCCTGAGGGGATTTAAAAGTCGGAGAGATGGAAGGGGACTTGGCTGCATGAAGGCTGCAGCCTGGGGTGGAGGGGTGAGCAGGGGGTCCCTGGCACAGCAAAATGTGACTGCACAGGACCATGGCAGAGGATCAGAGACCGCCGAAGTGCAGTCATGGGTGGCAGGAGGATTTCAGCTGCCATCAGAGCTCACGGCAGGGCTTCAAACCCGACACTCCGCAGCTCATCACTGTCTGTGCTGAGCTGCTCTGCCAGGCTGTGTGTTCTCAGCTCTGCACTTCTCTTTACTCTTTGGCCAAATGTCAGTTTTTTACAAATAACAGTGCCATTGAAATAAATCACTGTTTATTTACTTAGGATTTCTGATTTTTTTTAAAATCTGATTTTTAAAATATGGAGCTCTAGGTAGAACTCAGCTCTAACCCACCAGTCATTTTGGTCTCTTGGCAGCTCTTCTAGTCAATCAGTTAGCCAAAAAAATGAAAAGCCACCCTGCACAGGCAGGGCAGCGTGGGGCTGAGCGAGCGACCATCTCAGCTGCTTGCTGGGGCCACCAGGGCAGCCACAGCGAGCCCTGAGCCACCCACTGAGATTCCTGCGCTGCTCTCTGTAAATGCAGGCAGGTTCGTATTTGCCACTTGCCTTTTGGAAAAAGCAGAGTAAGAAATATAAATCCATTATCAAGGTGACAGAAAACCAGAAGGGATCCTGAGCAATCCTCCTCTCATCCAGCATTGCCAACAAGGGTCAGTCCTGTGGATGCAATTCGCAGCAGATGTGGGTGCAGATGCTGTGCCAGGAGGCTGGTGGGAGCACTGGGTACCCACAGTGTGTCCACCCAGCTCATCCTGATGCTTAACAACCAATGCTGAGCTTTCCAGGCTGTGATTTATCAGTGGGTCCACTGCCAGTCATTGCAAGTTTCCCACTAACCTCCCATTCATCCTCTTTTCTCTCTGGCAGATGGAAGAGGTGTTGAGCTTAAATGAAGATTACATCTTCCTAAGGAAAATACAGAAATGCCAGACGGCAGAAGGTCAGAAGTCAACATTATTGGACTGTGAAAAGATTTTAAAGGGCTTCCAGGACCTCCAGTGCAAGGTACACCACTGTTAGGTAGATAAAGACCCCACTGAAAGTGCAGGGGACATGCCAGGCACACACACCTTCACTCAAGGTTTTTTTTAGAACCATGGGTGTCCTTTACCTTGGAGCTGAGTAGCACATGCCCTGTTTTACACTGTATTGATATGACTGAAAATTCTCATCCATTTTTTTCTCTGGTCTTCACCAGAGCATGTCCAGCTGTGACATGCTGAGGGATGCTTGGGGTTCACGGTGGGAGGGATAGAACTGCAGCCAGCTTGGCTCTACATTCCAATCTCAATTTGAAAAACGTTGATTTTCTGCTCTCTGGCACCTCGCTCCAATCCTGCACCGAGTAGTTGTGAGGATGCTTGTGGTCACCTGCCACTGGGAGCACTTTTATGCCTACTTTGCCCAGCTGTTGATGATGGTGCAAGGCTTGGGCCAGACAGCACGGCTCTTGGCAGCCAGCAAGGAGGAAGAGGATGTTGTGCAAATGCCACCCCATGGACTCAGGGATGGTACCTCCAGCTGGTGCAGCAGGTCCTCACATTTGGGTGCAAAAAAACCAGCCTGCACTGAAATGTCCTCCTGGAGCATCTGAAGGCTGCCCAGCCAGAGGTGAGGAGCTCGCACCCTGCTCAGCTCTTGAGTTTGCTGTTTAGGAGGGGCTTTGCTGGTCAGAGCAGGCAGGAGAGGGACATTTCTTCCTCCTTGTCAGTGCCTGATGACATCAAATGCCTTGGCTAGACCTTCAGGTTTTCATCAACACCCAACATAAAATTGTTTCTGAGATGGACCCTGTTCAGCAGTCCTGAAGCCCCCGACCTTGTAGGGACAGCAATGTGACTATCTTACTGGGCAGTATCTACAGCATGGCTCTCCAACACGGTTTTAAATGCAAAGGAGATGTTCTTTTGTTTGTTTGTTTCAATTAACTTTTCCCCATCACATCATTTTGATTGCATAAAACCTAAGATCATAAACTATAAAACCCCCGCTGCAAACAGCCCGTCAGCCCATGGCCATATGGGATACTGGGGAAGGTCCTAGAGGAGCTCTGTGGCTTTGGGTACCCTCTGCCAAGAGCTGTCAGGGCCAAACAGCACCAACCCAAGCAATGACCAAAGCATCCTTTACACAGAAACTTTCCAAATTACTGATTTGTACATCTTAAAAAAAATAAATCTATATTTTTGCTCTTGTTACAGGACAAGCAAGCCAGCAAGGAGCAGCCCAAGTTTGAAATGCAGAGAGGTGAGTTTTCTGGTGGCATCGGCGCATCCATGGCTTGCCAGGGACAGGAGGAGTAGCCTGGCTGGGGAAGGGGTTTCCTCTACCCTGCAACAACCTGCTGGTGCCTCAAGGCAAGGCATGGAGGCAGGGGACAGAGGCAGGGTTTGGAGCATCCCCGTGGGGATGTGCATGGCATGGCACGGGAAGAGGGGGGAGCTGGGCATGGCTGTCCCATCAGGGCAGGTGGCTCTGGGTGCCACCTTGCTTGAAGTAAATGAAAACGAATCCAAAATTAAATCCGCGGCCTTTTTTTGTTTCAGGCCACGAGCACCGTGAGCATCCACATTCAATGCACAAGAATGAGACGTTCACAGCAGGTAAGGAGCGGGCACATCCAGGTCCTGTTCTCATGGCGAGTAAGGTGACACTGTCTCCTCATGGGCTTTATCACTCAGTGCCTCCACTCAAAGGCAGCTGAGTATCTTTGCTGAGAAGAGGCAAGATCCTGCCTCACTCAAAGCTGGAGGGGGACTTTGGACACTGTCTCTGAGATGGGTTTGGCCCACAGAGAAATACCGAGGTGGGAGGTGCTGTGGTCCCTGCAGGGGAGCTGTGCTGCCTTGGGGGGGCAACGGGTGCCAAGGCATCGATAACACCCACCTTTCCAAATTACAGAGGAGAAGAGGCAGCCGATTGCAGCCCACCTGGCAGGTCAGCAGACCAACAAGACAGTTTCAGGTAAGACAGACCCGCTCAGCACTGGCCAGGGAGCCTGCAGGGCATGGCAGTGTACCTCCCCAGGCAGACCCGGCAGTTCTGCCCCATGGCTCTGTAAAGGGCAAGGGCAAGGACAATACAATTCCAGCATGAAAGCATGTCCCCAAAGCACAACAAACCTCCCAGTGGTCATGTGCACCTGTACCACATGGGGGTTCACACATTCAGTGCTGGCTGTCTTCGGTAGCCTCATATATGCCTCCCTAGAAATGTACCACAGTGGCTTAATTTTTACAGTATTTTTCATTGGGACTCAAAAAGCAATCTTTGTCTCTTCTGGCCATGTTTTGTTTGGGTGGCTGTTGCAGGAGGGCTCTACTGGCATGTTGTATCTGCTGGTCTAATCATCTTCTCACCTGTAGTGGTCCTGGTAGCAATATGGGCTGGCTGATGACTTTACACTTGCAACACTGATAGCTCCAAAGTGATTTAGGCAAGCTGCACTTACTCACGGCCATGGCCACAGTAAGTTTGAGAAACGCACTTGGGTCCATTTGCATTGGTGCATCCCTCTGCACAGACCATGGTTGCTCTCACAGCTCCATCCCCCAGTGTAGCCTTAGCTAAGGGACATCCTGCAAGAACAAGGATTGCCAAAGTGAGTAAGAGTTTAAAAGGTCAGCCTCCCAGTCTGGCAAGGATTTCACAACCTGAGCACGTTTTATTTAATTCTGGAGTAACTGCCAGTAATTGCAACTGCTCTTTCCATCTCTGACGCAGCATTTCACCCAGAGCTCAATCTACCTGTGGAAAGCTTTGTGTTAGATAAGATCAAAGAAGTGAGAAATTTGCTGCATTTTTAAAACTCCCTGCTTAAGCACTTGAGCCTGTAAAGCAGGCTGAAATGGTGCAGAAACCAGCAGTTGCCTGGAGCTTAGCTCTGCACCTGGGCAGATGAGAGCAGCAGAAATGTCTCCATGGGATGTACGGGCATGGACCATGGGCTGCATGGCTTCCCCGGAACCACGTGTGTCACCCTGCTGTGGAGACTGTAACTGTGGACAGGGACAGTCAAACTCGTTATTCCCCATGGATCTGCGTTGCTCACCCCTGATGCTCTTGCAGCTGTGTCTGTGGGCTGGGGAAGGCAGAGGTCCAAAGTCCTTTCCAGAGGTTATAACTGAGCTCGGCCTCTATGGCCATGGCTTCTTGGTCACTGAATTGACTTATCTGTACTGAAAACACCAGTGGGTTTTTGTGTTCAAGAGCTACTCTCATGATACTCCTGCTGGAGTTGGTACAGATAAGTCAACACAGCCAACTCCAGCAGCAGGTTTGCGTGGGCAGTGGTCCCAGTGGTGGGAGGTAACACTTGCCATGCAAAACCCTTTGAGCTCTGTGCTCTATCAGGGACTGAAAGTGTGAGACTTTTATTTTTTCACTTCTTCAGTAAAGTCTCGCCTTATCCAGGGGCCAAGTGGAGGAGGGACTTTGGAGGAAAGAGCAGCAGCCAGTTCAGAAAAATTATGTGCCCTGTAGGGGATGCTTCTGAAGACAGGAGCTGGTGTGTTTTGGCAGTGCTCTGAGGGCTTGGAGGCTGTGCCTCCAAAAGCTATGGAGATAGCAACCCTACAAGGGTGAACATGGAGATGTTTGACCCTGTGTGGCAACTGTGTGCATACTCCATCCTAAGCATTTCCACTTGGTTGGGTGAAGGAAGCAAAAGGCTCCTCTGCCCACATAATCAATTCAAGGGTGTCAAGGCCAGTGACAAGAAACACAGGTTAAACCTGTCCTGGCCTTGGGGAGGTGGACCCTGCTCCTCTGGGCTAGGGATGGTGTCCTAGGCTGAGCAGAACCCACTCCCACACTGTGCGGCAGACAGAGGCTGTGATGCCAAATGTCTGTGGGGTGTCCCACCAAAACCAGTCTGCCAAACTGGATGACTCCTTCTCCCAGCTCATCTGTCATGCTTTCCCCCTACAGTGCTGGAGTGGAGGACAACAATGTATGGACCCACGAATGACAACTCAATATCCTACCAGGATGGGAAATTGAAGGTGAAGGAAGCAGGGCTCTACTACATCTACTCCCAAGTCAGCTTCTGCACTAAGGCAGCAACCTCGGCACCCTTCACTCTCTATATTTATTTGTATCTCCCCATGGAAGAGGACCGGCTCTTGATGAAGGGACTAGACACACACAGCACATCCACATCTCATTGTGACCTCCAGTCCATCCGGGAGGGAGGCGTCTTCAAGCTCCGCGAAGGTGACATGGTCTTCGTCAATGTGACAGACTCAACACGAGTGAACTACAACCATGGCAGCACCTACTTTGGCATCTTCAAGCTGTAGTGAGGAAGGGGCCACCCCAAAATAGGAGTCCAGCTCAATTTTGTTGAACAAAGGGGCTTTCCCTGTTTCCCGTATTTATGTTCCTCTGCCTTTTTGGCTTTCTTGTTTCTTAATTTGTATATTTTGTTATTTATTAATGAGGGCCAAGGGGCCATGAGAACACAAATGGAGCAAAGTTTGAAGCTGTTGTTTGCACTTTCCTTTTTTCTTTTGTTGCCAACGGTTTGGTACGTGGTGGTGTTTTGTGTCTGGCCCATGCGCCAGGTAGGGTGGATGTCCCCATTATGTCACAAGGGCTTTGTTTAGCAAACTCTACCCTCAACGTTTCTTTCCTAACAACGTAGGATGGCTCAGGGCACTCCAGCCAAGCTAAGTTCACACATATCTCCCATATCAAAACACCAACGGAAAAACATTAAAAGGCTGAGGAAAATCTCCTCTTAAAGGAATCCATCAGCCAGTCGCTGTCCTTATATGCTAGCCGCTGGTGATGCATCGTTGCCACCCTAACGGTCTGCTTTATCTTGAGAACCCCCTTTTTTCCACCCATGCCTATCTATGAAACTCAACCAGACTTCTGGCTTCAGGTGACACTGCCTTGGCCAGGTTCACACTCAGTAACAATCGCTGTGTATCAGAGGGGTGATGCATGAGCGCAGGGGGACTGCTGATTTCAAGCCAGAGTGTGGGTAGGGCACCAGGGGTGCTCAGCTCTTGTTGACCTGAATCCGCTTACCAGACTGTCCTCCTCACAACTCTGCAGGTAGAGGACCTTTTGCCCGTGGACTGTTCCACTCCCTTGTGGAAGGGGTGTTGTCCATCTGGCCCTACCTCCTCTCCTGAGACCCTTTCTACCCTAGGAGGAGGACCGAGAAAACATGGGAGTGGTAGGACCAACTGCTGCTTCCCAAGCCCTCCAAAATGCATGTGCAGAGCGTCTTCTTACTGTCCTCAGTGAGGATGTGCCCACAAAGGCCCTTTTCCTCGAACTGCAGGAGAGCAGGACACCCCCTCACGCAGGGCGTACCTGGGTGACACTGTACACTGGGATTTCCCCAACCTTCTCCTCTAGCTTGGCTTGCTGGGAAGGTGAGCTGAGCAACAGCAGGGCACAAGGATGTTGATGCAGCATCTTTTAAAAGAATCTAAATGTGGCAAGCCTGGAGCATTTGGTTATACAGGTCACACTTGTCGGAGTGCAAAAGTTTGGAAATACTCATGGGAGCCAAGAGGTCTGCAAGTGGAAGAGCTTTCAGATTTGGGCAGTCTTTAGGGTTTGCTTGGCTGACGGCTGCAGGTCTGGTCCTAGCATACTGCCCAAGTGCCACCACTGCGGAAAGGACAGAGAAGTCTTTGCACAGCTCATTGCAGTGCTGGGTGTCCGCCATGGCCCCCTCCCAAAGTCAGTAGAGCAGAGCTCAGAGCCAGTCTGGTTTCACTATAATTTAGTGTGTATTTGTTGGTTGTTCTCCAAAACTGCCTGACTTCATCAGGAAATGTGCCAGTCTTGTCTGATACCATGTATAGAAACAATTTATCTAACTAAACCCAACTTACATTCCTATACAGAGAGGGACCACGAGCCAGGGGACTGTGCATGGTCATAGCTGTGTTTTGCAGCGTATTCCAACATTAATGGTTCCCTTTTCCCAAGTGTGGGGTTTCATCCACTGTCACCCTACAACTAATGCAAATTATGAATTAAGGGATAGAGTTCTCTGCATGCTTTAAACACCACTCACCTTTCTCAGCCTCAGGCTGGGATTTCCCCAGGTCCTGCTTGGGGTCTGGGGTCTGAGAGGGCAGTGTGGTGGCACTGGGGGCACAGTGGGGACCCCCAGTCCCAAAGGCCTCCTGGGGCAGCCATTCCACCTTGCTCCTTGGGGCATGTTGGGATGTCGGGGCCAGGCAGCACCAGAGGCATTTGGGCTAGAAGAGGGAGCAGGGACCCCCTGCAAGGGCGCAGCAAGGCCTGGGGCTGGAGCACCCAGCACAACTGTGGAGCAGAGAGCTGCGGGCTAATTTAAGGAGATTTAGGACACTTGCCTAGAAGAGGACTATTCCTGCCTGCCCTAAGGTTGTGGAGCCTGCAGGGATGCCTCTACTTTGAAGCAGAGGGGAAGATGCTGCACAAGGTGGGAACCTCTGGCTGCCATGCATGGGGCAGCAGGGGCTGGGTGGCCACTACCTCCCGTGGTGGTGTGGGTCCCACCACATCCCTGCTCCTGCTGAAACCCAGCCAGCCTCTGTGGGCTGGGCTTGTGAAGGCATCACTTGCTGGAGAGCCTCAAACCTCTGCAGGTGGAGGTGCCAAGCTGCGGTGGGAGTGTGGGTGAGAGCCACAGGAGAAACCAAAGACTGTGCAAACCAGCATGGGTTGAGGGAGGCGAAAATGTTGACTGGGAGTGAGCAGATGGGAAGAGAGAGCTGTGAGGAGCATGTGGATGGCCATACTTGGGTGCCCCAAACTTTCAGGAGCAGAAACATTATTTGTCATGGGCAAGGGGAAATCACGACTGATGCACAGACCTCCAGCTTTGGTGGCCAGGAGCCAGGCTGCGATCCCCAGCCCAAATCACTGAGAGGGGATTGAGGAGCTGCAAATCACATGGAGAAATAGATTTTCATGCATGGCTGGGGGAAACTACTAAAGAGGGGAGAAGAAAAAATAGGCTTAAACCAACTCAATAAACTCTGCAGCAAGAGCAGCAGATGCCAACTGCTGCCCGCCCTGCCTGCAGGCTGCCTGCCCAGCCCCAGCCCCAGCTCACGCTGTCTTTCCCGGGGCTTTTGTTTCTTGCTTCTGTTTCTTCGCTTGCCAAAAATAGCCTGTGAGGCAGCGTGTGGGAGGGAGGAGATGCGATTGCTGCCATCCAGCTGTGGCCTTCTCCCAAGCGGCTTTGTTCTCCTCCCCAGCCCCTGCCCAGTGCCATGGCGGGTGCAGGTTTCCTCTCCCCGTGGAAAGTTTGAAGGTCGTAAATACATTGATTTTTTCCCTTGACATGCGGCCTCTCTGTCACTCCTTGGGCTATGGATTTTACAGTTTCTGAACCAAATTTTGTTCTCCTTTCTGAGTAAAGAAGGGAGAAGGGGATGAAATGGTGATGAGTATGTGGAGCACATCAGGACTGGCATGAGGGGTCACGGATGAGCAGAGGCAGGAGCAAGCAGCAGTGTGGTCATCTGCTGGGACAGCTGCTTGCATGGCTCAGGACACACTGAGCTCACTAGGAATCTTTTGGGATTTTTTAGTTTCATATGAAAAATGAGATTTTGGGGTTTTTTTTTCCCTCAAAAAAGGTTGGGATGCCAGTTTCTAAGCGAGGTCTCTCCAGCTCGTGCCACCAAGTTGAATTCAACAGGAGCTGAAGGATGGCTGTCCATGATGGCCACTCAGGTGACAAGCCTCTCCTAGCACCTCTGTGCATTACTTTGAGGGCTCTTTTTTTTAAATCCCCCTTCCCAGTTAGGCAGTCTGTGCCTGGATGCCAGCCTTACCTTGGCACCCCTTGCTTGGTGACAAGCCCTTTCCACTGGCCGGGGTAGGGTCCCCATTGGCAGGGTGTCCATCTCTTCTAGGAAGCCTAACCAGGTGTTGCATGCACCCCTGACTGGGGGCAAAGGAGACCTTGCCCCCCCCCACCCCCATTTTGATTTTAGTTTGGGGCTACTGGTGCCATGAAATGATGCTGCACTGGGGAGTTTGGTTGGAGCAGCCCTCCATGAATGGGCAGCTTCAGGGCATCCCCAGCTGTGGCGGTGGTTCAGGCTACAAAAATTAAGCCTTTGGCTTTTTTTTTTTTTTTTTTTCAAATTGATGGTCATTTGGAGCCAAACTCAGTTGCCTGGAGGATGCTGGTGTTGCCTGCATTGAAATTGGGTCATACAAAGAGGCTGTTTGGGAGCTGGTGTAAGAGATGAGGCCAAAGGGATCCTGTGCTCAGCAGGAGAGCAGGATGGAGAATCTCTGGTTATGGCCTGGCTCTGGCATCGTAAGGACCTGGGAGTGCAGATGCCTCCTTCAAAAGGAGCCTGAGGGGTACCTCCTCCTTGTTCTTCTGCCCAGCATAGCCTCTGGGGTACTTGAGTCTGGATGCAGCCCTTGCTCTGCCTCTCCTATAATTCCCCAAAATGCCACTTGGGCTGGAACAGGCTCCCCTGAAGACTTCAGTGTTTTTCCACGATATGACCAAGGCCAGTATTTCTTTTTTATTTGTTCTTTTTCCTGCTCCAATTGCTGTATTTGGGGAGGGAGAGCAGGGTTCTGCCCTCGATCCTCCCACTTCAGCTGTGGGCTGAGAGCATGGCATGTCTCTACCAAAGAGTTAAAAATACTAGCGTGCAGGAGAGGTTTTTGTCCAAGTGGTAGACCAAAGGAAATCCTGTCACCACGCCTAATTGCCAGAAAAAAAAACACACAAACTAAAAAAAAAAAAAAAAAAATCTCAAACAGGCAGGAAATCACTAATCTACAGCAACCCAACAGTGCAGCAGAGCAGCTAGTTGTCCATAAGGCATCCTTGTTAGCAGAGCACAACCAGGGCTTCAGGGATGGAAATACATCTCCTTGCCCTGGGATCAGGCACTCTTCCCTGCTGCAGGGCTGGGTGATGATGGGAGTGATAGCCCCAGAGCCAGAATCACCATTCACACCAGTATCCTCACCAGCATCCAGTAAATCAATGGGTGGATAACGCAGTCATGAGCATTTTGAGCAAATCAGGGATGCCCAGAGCAAGCACTGGCTTTGTTTTCTTGGGGGAAACAAAGGAAATAGCATCGAGAGCTATGAAGTGATTTTTATCCTTCTTTATTTGTTGAAAATGTCAATTAAAAAACTGTTCAAAATAAAAACATGTTAGAAAAGTTGAACTTGCATAAGTAGTTACAGTAAATAAACCTACATGACAAAGATAAACTGGAAGGCAGCTGACAACATCCATCTAAAGACAGACTCACTGGAACCTATTTACAAAGCACTGTAAACAAAGTAAATATGGAAACATTGCTGTCCATCCGGCATGGCTTCTTTTCCTTTTTATTTTATTTTCTTGTCTTTTTTGGCTTCTAGCTCTTGACAAACGCTTGATCCACAATGTCCCAGTGTGCTCTTCATCACATCTCACCAACATGCATATGTACACAGCATGGGTTTTAACTAAACCAGGGGGCAGCAAGGAAACAGTTCTACCCTCTCCTCAGAGTGCAAATGGCTCTTGGTTTGCTTCCCTGCACCGGCTGCACGTCACAAGCCCAGTCCCCAGCTCATCTTTGGGTGGGCAGCAGGACCAGTCAATGCTGATGTGTCTGGGCACAGCATCCCAGAACAGCAGCGTGCAGCAAAGGTCCTTATGCTGGAAAACAAATAACCAGCACTGTAGGGCTTGATTGCTGAGCAAACCACCCAACCGTGTGCCTGGGCAGGGATGTGGGGAGCTGCCATCCAGCTGGGATGCTCTGGAGATGGCAGGTATAGCTAGAGCAAAAGACGACCTCCGTTTGGTCCTAGAAACAGCTTAGATTTAAAGAGAGTTTCTTTTCACACTTCGCATGATGTTTTTGAGCCTAGCGCTCCCCAGACACCATTTGCTACGTTCTGGCTAAATTTCAACAGCAAAGAGGGAGTTGTAATTATTGCCTCTACTATGTCCTTCATGACCAACGTAACGGTGTAACTGTAATGAGCTGTGGTGTGTCTGCACACCCTGGGACCACACTGCCCTGTGACAGGCATAAGACTCATCATTAACAGAAGGCTACTTTTATAATGCTGCTAAGGAAGGAAGGAAAACATCAGTTCTAAACTAGGGTGTAACACCAAATAGGATGAAGACAGCTGATACATATGCATGTTGCCTATGTGCTGTGTCTGAGAGGCTGTGCAGGGATCTGGAAGCGTATTGCACATCCTTGCCCCACGAGTGTTCCAGCTCTTATCAAAGCATAAATACCTTTCCTATTGCAAGAGAAAGTTCCTTTTTCCTAGCTGAAAGCCCCTCTGGGGCAATGGGGAGAGAAGTGGCCATTGGCTACGTTCCCAGCCTTTGGGATGGAGCGATGGAGAGCCTAACGTGGGCAGAAGGGAGCAGGGAACCAGCACATTTGGGGGTTGTGGTTTTTGTTGTCAAGCAGTGCTTACATTTCATACGGAGAAAAGCATGTCCTGCAAGGGGAAGTACAGCAAAACTATAAATTCATCTGATACCTGGACACTCCATGTGAAAACAAAGCAGGGGGCAGGAATTACAGGTCATGCATAAAAAGGGATGTGGGGGCAGAACAGCAGTTACCTGTTGTGCTGATCACGAGCTGTTAGGAGGCAGTACTGTGCAACACACCTTCCCATGCGCTCTGACAGGTGCTCCAGGTCTGGCTTCCCCAAGGAGTTCAAATGTCTTCATGTTAATTGCACATTTTAATCAGTATCAAGGCCACACGGGAACCACAGTATTGCTGGGCTCTAGTTCGCTACAGTCAACTAATGGGGAACAAGAAGGTGGATGGGAAAAGCTTCCCCAGTTGTGATTATCTGAAAAGAGGAGCAGGGTGCTTTTTGGTTTCTGCTCAATGCCACCTCAGTAATGTTTTCATTCAATAAATAGGTACCGGTGCTTTTGAAAAGAATGAAAGCATTAAAAAGTGCTTAAGCTTCCTCTAGGAAACTGCTGCCAAACCCTTTGTGAGCGGCAATCATTAGCAGAGTTTGTATTTGCTCCCAGTAGCAGGTACGATGAGGTATTAGTTGCTGCAGATGAATTGTGAATCATGGACCGCTTGCTTACTGGTTTAGCTGTGATCGATTGTTTCTGGTTTATTTCCTTATTGGATGGAAGAAAACCTATATTTTTTCTCTATGACTTTTTTTTGGTAACAAAATTCCCAAAACCAACAAGATAAGGAGCAAGAAGAGGCAAAGGATCCAGTTCCGCCTCCCAAAAAACACCTGAGGTCACACACCACTGCCAGCAGCTTCTCCCCAAATTCAGGCAATCAGGGACGACTTGCGCCCTGTGTCCTCCCTGCCACACTCGTCCGTCTGCTTCAGCAGCCTTCTAACCAGCTTCTCCAAGTCCTTCCTGGATTTAAGTTCTTCCTCCAAACACTGTTTCATCCTTTTGTTTTCCTGTGGAAAAAAAAGGAATAAAGATGCAGTTAATGCCCATTCACTTCATGCACTGAGGTACTTCCATGCACCCAGCTGCCTGGTGCCTCAGAGGTGATGAAATGTCAGGGACATTTGACAGGTCACTGCCAGCTTGTGAGGATGAACACGGGTTCCGTGTGGTCCGACCTCCTCATGCAGACCCTTACTAACTTACAGACCTGCAGGAAAGTCCCAGTGACTTTGAGCAGGCAAAAGCATCTTTAGTCCCTGTGACTTTGAGCAGACAGAAGCATCTTCCGGGAAACCTAATTTTAGCTTGAGTTGGAGGATCCTGTTCTCCTGGGGTGGTCTCTCCCACCTCCAGGCTGGAGGGAAGAGGACTTATGTCCTCTTGGTGTCCACCAGACACCAAGACACCTAAAAAACGCACAATCAAGTTGAAAGAGCTTTTAGAGTGAAGAAAGTTTCACGCTACCACAAAGATCAACTATTCCTTCCCTCCCGCTAGCTCCGGTGCTCAAGAGGCTGCATGGTGAGCTTATTCAGGGAGCTAAACCACAAGAAAACTAATGCTGATTCAAGGAGCTGCAGCAATCACACCAGCATGAGCAAGATTTTTCCTGGGCACTGACCAAAGACAACAACCTGGCGCAGCCTGGTTGGCTTTTGCTCAACTCCCAGCACAAATAATCCCACTCAAATTACCTGCTTCAGTTCTTTGACTTCATCTTTCAGTGCATAAACCGTGTCAACAAGGCTCCTGCAAGAAGAAATGAAAGGAAAAAAAGAAATAAAAAGAGCTGGAATGCAGCAAAACGGCAACAGTATGGGAGCTTCTGTGACCAAGGCGTGGATGGGGAAGGTGCTTCCAGCATCAGGCTGCTGCTGTCACTTCTGCCTGTGAGGGGACCCTGGAAACACAGCCCAGGAGCATCTATAGGCCACCGGCACGAAATTTTCTCAAAACTCAAGAAAAATACCTTGGCCTGCCACCTTTAAGTTATCAACAAATGTCTGTGGCTTTGGCTTCCTTGTTTACGCTACTGCAGTAAATAACAATGATTTTAAAACTGGAAATGCCTGAGCATCTTTTCTTAGAAAAGGAGCAGATCAACATGGTCACCCAGATGCTGAAGCTACATAACAGGCTGCGGGCACTCACAGACAGGGTGCCAGCCTGGCTCCTGAGGGGTAGCAGCAGCTCAGTATATCAGTAGTTAAAAAATAAGAGCCACTTGTTTGGTTCTGTCCTCCCTGACCCCATTAGCTACATGAGCTAAGCTCTGGGACTCAATAAACTGGCCCAGCACACAGACTCCCAGAGGGCTGCAGCCACGTCAGAGCAGCTGGGAAGGCAGCTCTGTTCTTAAAAAGGGACAAAACAGCAACTGAAATAGCCCTGTGGGTCTCGCGAGCACTAAAGCAGCAGTCTGCGACACCCGGAGGAGAGGGCATGGTTTTTAATATCCTTCAAAAAAGTGACACAGGGATCTGCAAGTGGAGAGCAGCCAGGCTTACTTTTCCTCCGTGACAGTCTGGCCATTGCTTCGTGTTTCCTCAATGATGATTTTCTCTTCCTCAGGAAGAAGGACTTGGGGGATGGAGTCTTTACGAGAGCCTGTGTACAAGAATTACTCATCAGGACTAAAAAAGGAGACTTTCCCCGGTGCCCAGGCCGCTCCGGAGACAGCACGGCAAACAGAGCCCTCGTCCTCCCTGCTCCTCTGCAAGCCGGGGCAGGCTGGGGACGCGGGTGACGCTGGCTATCTGCCACAGTTAAATGCAGCCTTATACATACCACTAACCTGAGCTAGAGCAGCAAGTGGAAAGTTTTCAAGAGAGCTCACTGCATCTAAAGCTACATCATGACTTACAAATGAAAACATTCTATTAGGGTCAAGAGCTCTCAGAAGAAACGGGCCCTCCCTTTCTTAAATGTACCATTATTTGATAGTTCAGTGATTTAATTTGACATCTCACCAGCCATGATAAATAGTTTTATTTCCAGAGTTGAAGATGTTAGATAGGTTCTTATGAAGCAGCTTGTTCTTAAACACGTAGCTGATTAAGAGATAATATTCATGTTTCCTTTCTAAAGCTATATGCAACCTGAGATTACCATCAGGTTTTCAGTGCTGACAGCCACAGGCACTGACTAGGCTTGCTTAATTCCTAACAAGTGCTGGTGAAATAGCTGTGTCTCATCTGCCCTCCTATCTGCTTCATTCTCTGTGTTTAGAAGAAAAACAATGGCAACTAAACCACTAGGTAGATGAAGCTCCCTTATCTTGAAGATTGAACACCACACAGTTTCCTAGCATGAGTCTTGTTGCTGTATGATGCAACCATCTGGTTTTTCCCAGAGGGGTTATCAGTGTTGTAGGCAGAGTAAGAATAATAATCTGGTTGTGTGCCCACCTGAGCTGAGAGCTTGCTGGAAGCCTGCCCCGGTACAGTATGCCTCGATCACCTTCAGGATCTGAGCATCTTCTTCTAACGCAGCAGTACCTGTAAAACATTGCAGACAACAGCGATCACAAAAAGCAAAGTACTCTGGCTTCACCTCTCCCACCCTTGATCCCAAGTCCCTTAAGAGAAGAGCGTGCTGTCACCTTGACTGCCACTCTGCCTGGGACTTCACCTAATTCCCTTTTGCGGTCCTTTCCATTTTCTGGCCTTTGCAACATCTTGTGGCATTGAGTACCATGACTAAATGGTATGAAAATGCCCTTCCAGCTGCTCATCTCAGCAAAACTCAGGGGGTGATGCCTGATTTTGGGTGCAGGTGGCACCAGGAGATGGGCAAGCAGAGCTGCCCTGCTAGAGGGGTCTGGCAAAGCCACATCAGAGCAGGACTTGGAAATGTGAAGTCTTCATTTCCAGCTTTAGCTCAGTGTTAGCTTCTCAAGAGACACAACTGGCCTTCAAGCTGTACACCACAGCAGCACATTGAAGCAACCACCGCTGGGTGATCGTGGCTTATCCTGTAAAACCCCTAAGGACTGTCCCAAGTGGACTTCAGTGAGCTGTCAGAATATCCCTTTTTGCAGGTGAACACTCCTGCAGTGATAGAGCCTTCTACTGTTCCCTAGTCCCTCAATGAAACTGTTCCAGGACCTGCTGGCATGGCCAGGTGAGGGTTTGTCCCGCCTCTCAGACTGTTGATGTGTAGTTTTACTGCAGCGTTTAACTACTTGGAAGTAGTTCCTTGGCTTCATATCCAGAATGAGTATGAAGCCAACAACCCACAACCCGCGACCTTGTGCTAGCAATCACGAGTAGGGTGGCAACATGTCAAGGAGTCCTAACTGGGAAAGGACCTCTCAGAGGCTGAGGAGCAGTGTAATTCCAGAAGCATCCCATGCTCAGCAGCACGTAGGCTTGCTCACAATGTGAGCATCCTGTCGCATCCTGCACTTTGAGATCAGCTGTTCTCAGAGTCCCGTGGAGATCACCGAGTACCCAGAAACCTCCAAAAAGAAGTGAAAAACACACCACTTACTTTTCCGAATAACAAACTCTTCATCAGATGGTTTCCTCTCAGTTTTCCTTTTTGGAAGAAACTTCTTCATTGTTTTTGGACTTTTGCTGGAATCCTACAGAGAAACAGACTCTTGTGTTTAACCAGAACCAGAGGCAGCTTGAACAGCAGCACAGCGCAGCTGAATGCAGCTATCCATGTTACACACAAGACATTAGAGAACTACAAAGCAGACGATGACAAAGTTGGGGAAAATGATGCTTTTTGCTGTTCCCAGTTGTGGCTCACTGCTCCCTGGAACAGCTGTGGGAATTATACCTGCAGTTCTGGGCCAGGACAAACTCCTCTTGCAAATTCAACCCTTGGCTAAGATCCTTTAGCCAAAGGATTTAAACACATTGACAGCACTTTTGGTCTGCTTACCCATTCTGGGGTATTTGTTCGAAAACCCTATAATGCTGTTGATTTCCTTGACTCAAATTGATTTCTAGTATAAAACAGTTGGCAAATGACATTGCTTCTAAATGCACACAATTTGAGAGTATAAATCCCCCTCCCACACACATACACAGAGAACAAACAAATACACACAAAGTTAGTGTTTGCTATGACTCCACGAGTAAGAAACACAAGCTTTTATCTCCTTCACTGAGTTACAAGTCTTGGTGACTTGGAGAAAATTAGTGTATTAAGTAGGTTACATGCAATATGGATCTTAAGCAGGAGAAGAGGCATGCCAGGAGGTTTAAGTACCATAATACTAAGTCCTTCTTAAGAGTTATCTCAAAATACATTTGCCAGTCACTACTGATTCTCACGATAACTTCTGATATGGCCAGGCAAAATTAGGGTCATGCAAGCACGAGAAGCGTGAACAGGAACGAGCATTCTTTGCCACAATAAGCCAAAGAGATGTATCTACCCTTACCTTTAAGATATAAGACATCCTCTACAATGAATATGCAAAGAAAGAGAAGATGAGTGTGAGAGATTGATGATTTCATTGACCAAGTCTATTAAATCCACAACTCTAAACCACATTTGAATGTTAGTCTTGCGATTAATGTGGCACACCCTCCGTACTGGTTTTAGAGCACTATCAACATGCAAAGGAGCACGGTGTCATGCAAAACTGAAAAAATTACATGTGAAACGCATGGTAAGTGGGCATTAATACACTCTAAACACATCAAAATAGAGAACATGCTTCCTCGGTTAGTATTAGGTTTCTGTAGGTGTTGTTTGTCTAAACCGGTGATTAAAAAATGCTGCTGGCCAATGCTGCAGCCACCCTGTGCACCCAGCAATGCCTGAGCCTTCGGGAGCAGCTTGGGGTCTGGCCCCATGCTCGACACCAGTTCTGTGACCTTCAACATGACCCAGCCAGGATGATGGGATGCTCTGCCCACTCTGCTGACAAGCCCCCAGGGCTATGTCTTCTCAAAGGGGACCCTCCTGGAGAGGACCTGCCATCCTCACTGGAGATGTGACAGCATCAGGCATCACCGCAGCAGCATCTCCCTGCTCCACTGGCAGGACGGGGAGCTCCCTGCACACCTCGGGGAGGGACCCATCCCTGGGATGCTCGGCACAGGGAACCATGCGGCTCTCCTGCAGGTCTGGCCAGCAAATCCCTGAATCCCGATATGATGAACATCTAATGCAAAGCAGGCTACTTAAAAAAAAAGCAATCAAACCCAAGAGTAGAAGAAATCATCTGTAAATCTTTTTCACTTTGCTAACCTGAATCCGGACACACCGCTTTACCCACAGCACCTGTCATTTCAAATGATTACTGGAAACAGAACAGGGAAAATGACCCAATTTCAATGGAAATAGCAAGAGTGCTGTGTGGTATGCAAGCAGGGTCTGGGGTTTCCTGAGCACAGCTTGGTACGAGGAAATGCACAAGACTGTGCCCTCCCGCCCTACACTACTAGAAGCCAATTAAAGTAACACTGGATGTCTGAAAATCTCTAATCTGCTAATCAAACTCCCCAACTCCCTTCCCTGCAAATAACCTTTGAAATTTGTATTCCTTCATTGTATCTTCATGGCTTGAACGGGGCTGTTAGCATAGTTTATTTTGTGCCCTACTTTAAGATAAAAAAATAAAAATGCAGTGAACAGGAGTTCTGCTTAGTGGCTGAGCAAAACGGAGGGAGGGATGAGGCAGATGCAGACCTGCTTGGGCCAAAACTGAACTTACTTCCCATTTGTCATCACAGGCTCTTGCACACCAGTCCCTCCCCTGAGAGGGGAGCTGCACCCCCAGCTCAGACTGGGCTGACCAGGTACCAGGCTGTGCCTGCCCAGCTCTGCTCCAGCTCTGGTGGACCTGCTGGCCTTTGGCTTCCCACTGGCATGGCCAGCACAGCCCGTTCCTGTCCAAACCACACTGTGGTCCTTACAAACACCTTGCACGCTACCACCCAGCCTGCAGCAGCATCTTGCCCCTCAGGGCTCCCACATGCTCAGCCTCTGTTGCCAAAAACTCTCTCCTGGTTTCGATGCAGAGTAACTCCTGCAACGTGCGGCAGAGGATAACTGAGCAACTGCAAAGGACCATGGTGTGAATAGTACCGCTCAATCTGTGGGTTTAGCCTACCTTGTACATCAACATCAGCCTTGCACTTTCACTTGGAAAAATTTCTCCTGTACTTCAAGCCTCTTCCTATACTCTAGTTCCCCACGCAAGCAAGAAACAGTTTAGTCTATGTTAGGGATTTGGACCACGCAAAGATTAAGGCTTGTTTCCAGTCTGCTTGGTTGATTTTTGAGCAATTTAATTCCCTGACTGAAATGCCTTGATTTACAAATTTTCAGCGATAAACACAACAAAATGTCATGAGATGATCTAAAAATCTCTACCTTGAGCAGCAGACCCACAGGACCCCCTGCTGCTGGGCTCTCCATCCCTGAGTGCTGGGGGGTCCAAGCCCCGCTCCCCGTCCCCATCCCCACTGGGAGCCTGGGCAGTGATGCTCCCAGGGCTGCTGTACCAAGAAAAGTGGCTGACTCAGAACGGGAGTGCTCACTCAGTAAGGGGAACATTACCCAAGTTACTGGTGAGTAATCCCAAAAGTTTAATGTGAGGTAGGGAGGGAAAGCAATGCAGTTGCAGTGGGGGAGCTGCGTTGTATTTTGGGTTTCCCCATGCCACCTTCTATCTCCCAGGCCTGGGGTTTCTGTGGGGGAGGTGATCCCTCAGGCTGTGTAAAACACTCAGGTGGGTGGTAAAGGAGGGTCAAGCCCCATGGCTGCTGCAGGGAGCCCTGCAAGCCTCCGGACGCTTGCGCCCGGACCGCGACACCCTGCTCCAGCCACCAGAACACAGGGTGAAAGACACAAAAAGTATCAACAGGCCTTTTTCTTCTTTCTCTTGGTGCAACATCACTGCTTGATCCTGCAGTGTTGGCCTGGGCAACACTAAGCTGCTGCTGGAGCACATCCCATCAGGGAGTCCAGCTCCCACCCTTGGCTCAGACCAAGGCAAGAGAAGGAGGAGGAGGGGAGGCAGCTCCAACACGGTACTCCTGAAGGAGAGTGCTCGCTGGGAAATGCAAGGCTGTGGGACACCAGACTGTGGGACAGCTGACATCCAGCGGCCGAGGGTGCTGGCTACAGAAGCTGAGAGCAAACATTGAGCCTGCAAATACAGTGCTCATGCTTCACTTGCAGCACAAAGCCATCTGCAGCGATGAGCATCCATTGCATGTCTGCAGGACCAGGGCAAAACTTGCTCTCTCAACATTCCCATTAACTAAGGGCAGCAAACACAAGCTTCCGTGCCCTCACTATGAGACAAGAACCCTGAATGCCAGCACTAGGGATTGCCATGAGACCACAGTCCTCTGCAGGCATGTGGGACGGTTACCTCTTTGTAACTCAGCGCTGCTGATGGTCTGAGTGGAGGAGCAGGACGGAGGCAGCTCAAGCTCCAGGGCTTGAGGATTTTGGGGGGTTCCAGAGGCCCACGGATCTGTCCGGCTGAACTAAATGTCTGAGAAAATAGGTGAGAAGCAAATGAGACTGTTAGCCACCAAACAACATAGAGAAGCAGAGGGGGGTGGACAAGAGTTCACTGTGAACTCCTTTGAGACATCTAGGTTGCAACAAAAATAGGGCAGGATACATGTAAAACGGCACAAGCACAAACAAAACTGCAGGATGTGTCTTACACATTAGCTTGCTGTCACGAGTGTTTTGCTGAAACAGAGGGATGAGGCAGTGCGGAGGGACTCGGGGAAGCAGAGAGGCTGGGAAGGGGAGCCGCTTACCGAATGAGCGCTCCAGGACTGTGTTTTGGATACGGTGTTGCACGTCCCTTTGGTCAGCCTTTGCAAGTGGTCAAGCCACTCGTGCAAGTCCTGGCTGGTGCTGCAGGACACGGTGATCCGCTCTGTCATGTTCCCTGTGGCAGAGGGTTAAATAACCATTTTTAGCAAGCAGTACAGACCCGTGAGGAGACACAAGGTGAGCTCGACTCTGCACAGCAGCAAGCAGGTCCTCAGCTTGCAAAGCCCAGTGGCTGCAAAATGGTCAGGGCAAAGATGTGACTGCCTGTTGTGCTCCAGGCACCCAGTGCCAGCCAGCATGGGAGCTGCACCGCAAAGCTAAGGGAACAGGTGAGATGAAAGTGTGAGGAATTATTTAATGTTAAAAGCAAGCAAATGCAACATTTCCATGATTAACAGGACCCTGACACCAAATACCACCAGCACAAATAGTTGCACTGTAGCCAAGGCACTGAGCATGGAATGACTGTGTATAGCTACAAGTAATGAGATAAACTGAAGGGGATAATTGGGAGGAATATTAGAAAAGATACCTGATCACTAGAGCCATTAATATGCCAATAAATGAGGTGCTCACAGCTGCACAGGATGGATGCTGCATGTGGCATGCATGGCACAGAGCAGTGCTACTGGGGCCACAACCAGCCCTGGCAGGAGATTTGTCCCATATGAAACACTATGGTCTCCAAAAGCACCCCAGTGCCAGAGCTCAAGGGCGCTGGGAAGAGGTTGCCTCAGCCAGGAGGAAGATGCTTAGGAACTCAGACAATGCATGGTACAGGAGCAAAAAGAGCGTGGTGCAGTGGTTGGAGGGAGGAGAAGGACCAGTACCTCCAGTGGAAGCTGCTGTTTGAACCGTGAGGAAGGCCCCAGGCAGGGGCCACACTGACCTGCAATTTCAAACATGTGCTCGTTCCCTTCAGCATCTTCCAGCTTTGTCAGCGTCATTCCCATCAAAGGCAGCTTTCCCTAGGAGAGTTGAGGAGAAGTCAGTGTCTGTGTCTGCTTCCCAGCGGGCACTGCTCTGCTTGCTTCTGCTGATTCCTTTCTCTTTGGGAATCGCCATTAAAACTGATTTGTGAAGGCTTCAGACTGCAGGAAGCCTCCTTTATAATATGGATCTAGATTTCCCTGCACAACTAGGTCAAATCCCCCGAGAAGAGGCTCCCATGACAACTGAGTCATCCCCAGCTCATCTGCCACCCTTTCCCTTCACTAGGTGCAAACCCTTTTTGCAACCAAGTCAGAAGGATCAATGTCCTCTTGCTTTTCTGAAAACCTTCCCTGACCCTCTGCTTTGCATGCCGAACTGTTTGCTCACCTTACTCCCACTGGTGGGTAAAATCGAAAAACCCAGCCAAATCCTTCCCAAATCTTACCCGTTTCCCCTGCACCTGAGAAATGACACACCAACACAAGAGCACCCCTCTCCTGGAGGGTATTGATGGTTTCAGGTAACTGGAGAAAAGCCAAGCTCCCGACAGTCTGATTACAGCCATTCAAATGGTAAATCACAAGAAATGCAGTGTTTTGGGGTGCCTCGTGGAGTGGAAATTTGGGGCTCTTTACAGTGGACTTTATAGTAGTGACTTTCCAAAGATGTCAACACTGGGTGGCAGGTTGTGTAGGACAAAGCCTAACAGCTGTGTGAGGACACCTCACACATACACAACATTCCTGAGAACAGCATGCAGGACAATATGCTTAAGGTTTGGGGGTTTTTTCTGATTTCACAGCATTCACCATTACCAAATGCCTGGCAGGACAAAGGCACTAAGTGTCCCGGCACCCATGGTAAAACCAAGCCCTGGTTCCTGGCCTGGGCCATCTGCATCACAACACAGAGGTTTAAGGAAGCAGAGGATTTGAATTTGTAAGAGGTATCTGATTTCCTTTTTCACACCTAACGCCCTGCAACTTCAAATTAAGCATGCCTACCTGATAGATGAACCCACTCATCCGTGGGTTTGCAGACAGCATCAGCAAAACGTTCGAAAACAACAAGAAATACCGCTCTTCTTTCTCCTGCGCAGATAAGAATTTAGGTTAGTCCAGTTTTCAATGCACTATGAGCACTTTCCTCCAGCAAAATGAACCTGTTGCAACTGGAATCACAGCCTGCGAGAGACCAACCCCAAACCAATTATTCTGGCTTTTTTTCTTTACAGCATCTCATTTCTGCACTAGTTCTTCCTGCATACACTTTTGTTTGCATCCTGCTAATCCTCTTCCAACCATTTCAGAGCGCTTCAGAAGACCAAGACCTCATGTCCCCCAGCATCTCACAGCCCAAACAAGACTTTGGGACTAGACTCTATGGGGCTTTGTTTTACAGGTCTTCCCTTCCCAGGGAAGAAACTGCTACAGCAAGCAAGCAATTCAGTGACCACAGGCACTTTCCTACACCAAACATGCGGTATGCTTGGCTTTAACACCACTGGTGCAGGTCTGTGGCAAGCACTGGTGTGATGCTTTAGGACCAGTAGCACAGGAATCCCTGCAGTTATTTCCAAAGCGCGGTCAGCTCTGGAGCGGGACAGACGTCACAGCAGCCACTGCGCTGTGCACAGGACGTGGCAAAATGGTTATGCTAACGCACACTTTCAAGTCACTCTCATTTCTCAGAGTAAGTCACAGGGGAAGAAGAGGGAAATAATGTGCTATACAACACCGAGACACTTCTTTTGCTTAAAAAGTATGTCACCAAAGGCCTGAAGCTAAGGCCCTAGGGTGTCTGACTCCAAAGACGTGCACAGTCCCATTGCACAGCTCTTCTCTGGGTAAATTATTTACCAGTATTATTTGTCAGCACGTTGCTGGCCTGGATGCTGCTTTGCGTCGCCAATCCCGTGAGCAAGGGGCTTTTTGGACACAATGTCTTCAGCCAGGAGAAGGACCACCGCACTCACCTCACTTCCCCCGCACTGTACCATAACCTGGGACATGTAGATGATGTTTCCCATAGTTTTTATGTCCTCTCCTTCCCAGTGCTGGATGGATTCGGAAAGGATCTGCAGTTCTAGTTGCTTTCTCTTCCTCAGCTCCTGGCATTGTGACTGGGAATTACAGCGGGATGCTTCGTTAGCTGAAGGGCAGGGGCAAACCCAAACCATCCCAACAAAGAGTTTCACTGGCAATGCTCCCACAGCCACGTGGGCTCAGGGCTGGGCAAGTCAAGGGATCAGGAAAGCCTGCTTTGACTCTATTACACAAAGTTTGTTTAAAAAAACCAACACCCTAGTCATTTATGAAGTAATGAATACATTAAAATGTCAAAGAAATTGCGAGCTGCACTGAGCAAGCTTTTCTTTCCAAATCAGTCCTACCTCTGAGAGTACGGGGTCACATTTTCCAAACCAAGACAGCCACAGAGTTAAATGTCTCTAATTTAGCTGCTGCTTAGAGAGACTTTGCCCAAATAGCAAAGAAAGTTATACTCGCAAAGCCCCTACAGATCAGATGGGTGGGTATTTTCTAACCAGAATTTGCAAACCTAAAGCAGGACTTGGTGCAATATTTCAGTGATGCAGCAGAGTAGCACTAAAAGCTTTTGAAGGCACTGTAACTGAAGAGACTGCACTGATGCTTAGCAGCTGGGGACTGGTAGAGCTCCGCAGAGCGACCAGTCCTTCAGCAGCTTTCAGCAACCAGAGGACAATCAATGCTGACTGAACAATGACAGCCCTGCAAATCCAAGCAAAACTTGTTTTAACTGACCCCTTCAACAACAGGGAAAATTGCTGCAAAGCCAAACCCTGGCTTAGTTTTCACCAGCCACTTGTTTTTTGCCAGACCCCTGTTTCTGACAGAGATTTTCCTCCTTTCCAGTTTCATACAAACAATCTGACTACCCAGATCTTAAAAGTGAGAGGTTGCATTTGGTCCTGTCTGAAAACACAATTTTGAATCAGATTGTGGGGGCTTTCTATGGTTTCACAACCGTCATGTGCTTTGATGGCTCTCTGGGTGTCAAAGCACAATGTTCCCAGGATGCAAATCCATATAAAAACCACAGCAATCCATCGCAGCCTGTGCAGAGGCACCACTGCACATCAGGGCAGCTCCATGGTCCCTCCCTGCCTTTGCTCGGGAGCCCCCCTGGTCCTGCCACGGGGCTGCTCTGCCTGTCTAACCTCAAATCTGCACTGAAGCTCTTTAGTTGTATCATAATTACATTAAATTGCACAGCACCCAAGTACACATTTCCAGTAAAATTGTCCATCACTTACGAGTGTTCCTGAAGACTAATGACACCTCGTAATTTAAGTGAATTATTCCCCTACTATCTACTAGAATAAAGGTAAAGGGAGCCGAGTTTCTAAGTAAAGGTAACATGATCGCCCTTTCCTGTTTTCTATGAACTTTCTCCTCCCCATCTTTTATCTGCACTGTTAAGCACCGAAAACTTGCATCTGCTGTGCTAAGGAAGGAAGTTGGACCACATCTGGAGTGGTTATAGTGAAAGGCATTCAGTGGCTACAAAGCGAGAGAGACGATAGCTTTTTTTAATAACCGAAAAAAGCTTCACTAGATAAAACCTTTGTGCCCGTGGATGGCTTTTCCCCCTTTTTCATCTCAGTGCAGTAGAACTTTGAGGGGTGTGGGTAACGCAGCTCACAGAAATAGCTTTATTATCTCTGACTCATCCCTTCGCTGCCGATGGCCACGGCACCCAGAGCCACAAATTACCTGCAATATGGTCAAAGCCTCCTGATGCCTGTGGAGCAAACCTCAACAAAACCAAGAGTCACTCAATGGGCTCAGAGAGGACCTTCTTCCTGGCACCAGCAGGTGAACCAGACACCCGTGTTAACCTTTCACAGCTCATCTCAATGAGCAAGTGGTGGTCTAGTTTCAGGTGGCAAATGATCAGGGTATGGAGGCAAAAAGAGGTGGAAGGGACCCCGCCACCATCACTACCCACACACGGCTTTCCGCAGTGGAGGAGAAAGTCAGAGATTCTCCATCTCTGCTGCTGGGAACACGGACTCAGCATGCAATTGTTGAAAGACACAGAGAGAGGGGTAGCGCTAGCCTTGAAACTTGAAATTAAGATACTTTATAACCCATCTTTTCCATTCCAAAAGACCTTTTTTTTTTTTTTAAATGAGGAGACAAATGTCAGGTTTGACTCATTCTTTGTGAAATGCAGCCCTGAAATGGAGCGCTCTATTTTAAGAATTGCCACCTACCACAAGGGACTTGAAGGCTGCGACGGCTTTCAGAACCTCTTCGTGATCTGCATGCGCCTCCTAGTGAAGGGAGAGAAAAGTCCTTTAGCCACCGGCAGCACCCACTGCCCCAGGGCTGCTGAGCTCGCAGGGTGCTGGGGGGTGCGGGGCCAAGGGTGCAGGCATCATGGTCCCCCACGTACCTTCCTCACCAGCCAGGTCAACGTGACAGGGTTTAAAGCAGCTATGCAATTCACTGATACCAACTTCATGAGTGTAAAGTAGCCAGAGCAAGCGCATGTAGGATTTTACTTAGGACAAACTCGGCTTGCAAAGAAAATCAATCACAACCGGCAGAGGTGTAGATTTCTGGTTTCACCTTCAGGAAGGAAACTTCCATTGGCATGCAAGGTATTCCAGTCACTGCCCTATTAAGGGTGCCATTTCCATGAGCATCAACAGGAGCTTCACCTCTGGGTTTATGGCAGGGCACATCTGAACGGACAGCTCTTGGGCCAGGGAGGGGAAAGCAGGATGCTGCCCCTTACCTCTTACTGCAGCTGCACGCCAGTACTCTCCTAGCACCTTCTCCTGGAACTGGGGCCCTACATCCTAAGTTCTTCACCATCCAGTCCTTATGCCAAGCAAATCTTAAGGTGTCTAGGTTTCAATGGAGCTGTCCCTGCAGCTGCCAAAGCCTCCCTGGGATTGCTCACCTCTGAGTGAGGGATGAGGGCCATCCTGAACATACCTGCTCCATCCCCAGCTGTGCAGCAGCGCAGGGAATGCTGCGGTATACATCCACACTGCCTATACCTATACTGCACTCATCCATACTCTTCCCACAGCATCGCAGCTTAAACCTCAACCCCACTGATTCACGCAACAAAACTCCAGTGCTCAGCTTAGAAACAAAGAGAAATTAGGTGGTGTGTGTATCCCCAAATCCACTGCTGCCACCCGCACAGCACCCTGCAAAGAGCACACTGTCTCTGGATGGGCAGCGGGGCTGAGCCAAGCTCAGCTCAGCCTGGCTGAGCCAGGAGAGAGCAGGACAGGTCAGGTCTGTAGGGTGGCTACAGTGCAGGCTCTTGTGCCCTCTCCTATGCAGAAAAGCCCCTGGCTCAAGCACAGAGGGTTTAATCCTCTGTCTGGGATGTGGCTTTGAACGATGACGGCTGTGTGCTGAGTAATTAAACTGGTAATTAATACTGGAAGACGAGAAAATGCAAACCCAGTTAAAAATAGACTGTTACTTCTGTTTTCTTCACCTCCTTGTACCAGCCCTGACATTTGCATCCCCATGGCTGGTGTGCAGCAGCAGGTGAGTAGCAGAGCTCCAGCGACAGAGATCTCTATGGTCTCTGGGAAGGAGAAATGTCCCCACAGCAGATCTGGCACTCGCTGGGGAAGTCTCTGTCCCCTTTGCTGCTCGCCCTGCTCCCAGGCACTCATTCCTCCACCCCCGTGTCTGCGCCTGCTGCCAGCTCCATGTCTGCTTGTGCGGCTCTGCCTCCACCCAGGAGCACAAGCCTCAGGCGAGGGGTGGGGATGTCCCTGAGAGCTGCAGGAGCCAACAGCAAGGGATAGGAATCTCATGAAATGATAATAAAAACACAGATTTATTACCCGCTGTGCAAATAAATACCAGCTGTGACCTGACCCTGAACTTCGCTTTTACTTGTGCTGGAAATGGCCCATTTTTGAGGAAGGCCTGGGGTGAAGAGCAGGCAATGCCTTCCCATAACACCTCCCAGACTCCTCCACCACTTTCACACTTTCCAGCTGAAAGGTAATGTCCCATAGAGGTGGGACACCTCCTTGGAGTGGTGGCAAGGACTTTTAACAATGTGGTGCTCAAGTACCAACAGGCAGAGGTGCCTCTTGCAGCTTGAGGGGCAGCTCTTGCTGCATCAAGGAGTGCACCCTGCCCAGCATCCCCACACCCCACCTACCTCCATGTGCCGCTCCAACTCCTGCAGCAGTGTCACATATTTGTCCAGCCTCAGGAAGGGTTTGCTGAGGCTTGTGGTTAAGATAAGAATTCCTGGGTTGGCCGCACCCTGGCTCTCCATGAACTTCTCCAGCTCATCACTAAAAATAGAGACAACAACAAGAAGGAGGGCTCGCCACCGCTGAGGGCTGTGTTTTGTTGCCTCCCACACTCTCCTGATGGCCAGGGCTCTGCTCTGAGCTGTGACTTTCTAAAGGCAGCCCTGCCTCCCATCTGAGCATCCCCCACCGCACACCCAGCAGGGCAGGCAGGGAGCTTCCAGCCAAGCAAAACCTTGCTCCCCAAGGATGCAGGGGAGGATGGTGTGTGGTGGTGGGTATTGGTGTGCACAGCCTCAGGTGTACATCGGTGTTGGCAGCTGGTTCCCCAGCACAGCGAGGTGGCACAGGGCCAGGCATCTGGTGGACAGTGTGGGCTGCAGAGGCCGGTGCTGTGCTGGAAGATGCCGTAGCAACACGCAGGGACCTTGCTGGGAGCTGTGACGCAGGTGTTAGCAAGTACCTCGCTCCGGAAAACATGGCTTGTGTGTGTCAGCACATTTGCCAAAGCTGACTCTGACTGATTTAAGAAAAGGGGTCAGACTGAGGAACCACATGAGTGAGTCATTTACAGGAGCCAGGCTTTTCGTTAGGCTAAATTAAAGCTGGATTTCAGCAGATAAGTAAATAAATTGTGAGTTCCCATTAGAGAATGGCAAGACTTAGACAGGACGGGTGGGGTCCTGGCTTTCCCATCACTGCATGGAGGACAGCTAAACTGCACTAGGGATGACACAGTTGTAGTCTTTTGGCTCAGTATGGTATAATGTCATACTAAAGAGCAAGCGCCTACTCAAGTAAGACATCTTGAAGGAAGATGTTATTACTGCAATCGACCAACAACCCTGCAAATCAACCTTCTGGTTGAATAGCAGCTCAATTAATAACCTAGGTAGCTCTGGGTGACTTGATGACCACCCTCCTTTTGCAACCATGTGCCCCACACTGTAGTGCCACAGGAGAACATACTCCCATCTGCAATCGCATGAGCACTTCAGCAGTGAGTCTGAAACAACATCTGGGTCCTTTAGCAAGCAACAATCATAGGAGATGCTACTGCAAGGGCTGAGGTTGTCTCTGTTGTACCAAAGGTTAGAGTCTTGTACGTGCGGATACGACCTGTGGGACCAGCTCAGAACGCAAGCAGCGTGAGTAGTCTCCATGCTGGACCCAAGAGGCTGTGTTGAAGAGCCCAAAGCCCCAGCAGTTTTCCCAGCAGCAGGATCTCATGTTATCCCTTTACCCTGTTGTCAAAATAGATGTCAAAAGCCATGCTGGGCCAAGTATTAATTACAAAAGGAGGGATTTCAGTCTGAATCTCCTCCTCCATCACTCACCTGTGTTGTGTGAGGACACTGACTGCCGACGGGTGGTTAGCACAGTATGTCAGGTACAGGGAGCGGAACTGGGGCATTAGGTTCATGAAACAGCCGCCCACACGCTGCTGGTTCTCAGGGAGCCTACAGAAGCCAACACATGAGCCACAATGTCAAGCCTCTTGGTCTGTACCCTGCAGCTACAGCACTCTCAGGTACCTGCCCAGGAACCACTCACTGCAGAGGGACATTCCCAGGTCACCTCATAGCTGCAGCACCGGGCAAAATACCCACACCTGCCACTTGGGGAGTGGGAGAAGGGGGTCCTTAGATGGGTCTGGCTTTCTGTGGTGCAGACAGTGAGTATCACAACCCATTATCAGCCTG
>JAVSBS010023122.1:0-33938 GCA_033124195.1 Coracias cyanogaster
GGATGGAGCATCCACAACCCACCTGGGCAACCTGTTCCAATAATATAGCTGTATTTCTACTGTTGCAGCACACACATTCCTATCCAAAACATACCTAAATTACTAAGCTACGATACTGTTGGCAGTGGAGCTGTGGGAGCACCAAGTACACTGCAAATTTGTTCAATAGCTGTTGTCCTCTGGAGGAACTGATGGTATTGGGAGTCTAATTTCCATTTGGCTAATAACAACTATGAGAGCCTAACACATGTAAGATATGCTGAGCATAACCAAGGAGCACCTCCCTGTAAGGTCTTTCAGGATGCTTTGTGTTTTGAGGTCATTCGAAAGAATCGAGCAATTAAGGTCACATCATGCATTTCCATATGATTCTGTAGGTCATCTTCCAAAACTTCAAAAACTACTGAAAGGAGGTTTAATAAATTCAGCATGGAATCTTTGCCGTTTGCCCATGGTGAGAAAAATTGTCAGGATGTGATGATGATGTCATTATTAATATTGTATTTCATGCTCAATTTTTATAACAAAATTTGAACAGGTTTTCCAATAATGAAAATGGAGAAAACCTGTCTCTCAAAGGGAAATCTAGCCCAAGATGGCCTTGTAAGTACTCTTGTCACAAGTTCTGAAGTTTCTTTTTAGTTCAGGAACAAACCCTCAGGTGAGAGAAGTGCATTTTCACCTTAGCTGATTGCTGCTGTTTGTCCAAATCACAAGGCTACCATCAATCAGAAAAGAATATAATTTAATGCCTAGAGGTTGTAAAAAACTATTTAATGGAAGATATTTTTCCTCTTCCTTGTGGAACACCTGTAATAAATTACCCATTTTCCAGACAGAACTACTCAGGAATGGCAATGTATCACCAGGCTGGCTTAAATGTGAGAAAACCATTCACACTGTGGAACAGTTAATACCAGTTGGGAATATTAAACGAAAGAAAGGTAAATAACATTCTCCAAGTACTAATGAATTTGCAGAATTTGCTGTCAGGAAAGAAAGAATAGAGCACCCAAATTTCATCTGTAGAAAAAGCATGAAGGACCTCTGAGGCATGAGGGTTGTTGCCACCATCTATGGTCATTTAAAGCACTTGTGACAACATCGCAAGTACAGCTTGTCCAAATCTGCAAAACGTATTTTGGACAGCTCTTGGTAACTGTGCAAAGCCACAAGCCTTAGGGCAAGAGCCTTAGAGTCAGGTGAAAAGGCAATTCCACGTTTGTTTAAAGCCCCATAGAGAGGTGGATTACCTGAAGCATGACATGAAGAGCCACAGGAGTGTGTCAGTCGTGTAACCACAGATGGAGGCCTGATGAGTTCTTCAAAACACTTGACACCAGCGTCTTCTCAGTAACTCACATCTACCACTGCAAAATAAGCAAATATCAAAAGCATTCCCCATTTTAAATAGGCACTCAATAACTGTCATGCAATAAGAACACATGAATGATTTTTCCAACATCTATAACTGATCCGGAAGCTTTATCTAGAGAGGAATGCTGAAATAGGAACCTCCTCTGGCATGCCCCTAAGATCCAGAGCCACTGTTTAACAGGGACCATACAGCTAAAATTATCTTTATATTTAATTATACATATATAGTTCTCTCCTCCATCCCAGCAAAATGCAATCTTTGCGGTGTATGAATGCAAGTCATCAAGTTATTAAATATTCTTCTTCCATGGCACTATTACAGGATGTTTCCAACAGAAAATATATTGGTGTCACTGGTTGTGCTTATGACACTTGCTAGCTAGTGGCCAGACACTGCAGAAGAGGTGGTCAGCTTGAAGAAAGCCCTCTCCATACTGCTGAACAAGGTTCAGGTATGGGAAATGAGCATCAGTGTTATCAAAATTCTGAAGTGTCCCCATTACCCTTTTCTGATAAAAATCAGCTCAGGACACGGTAGCCTTTTAGAATGACAATTCCACCCGAAGCTGTGCTTGGACATGAAGTGAAGGTTTTTTCCCCCTCTAAGTATAGGTAGATCATTATGAAAACCATTTACTTTTTCAGGTGATGCCAGACTTTGTCCAGCTGGCTCAGCTTCACTTCACTGGAAGAAGTCCTCACCTGCCTCAGAGTGGTGTGAAGAAGCGAGACAGTGCTGTAGCGCACAGATGAAAGATGGCAAAAAGTAACGCGTGCCACTAAACTGCCCCCCGCCCACTGAAAATCCTTCCGTGCCCAACAACCATCTGCCAGCTGTGAAGAGAAACAAGGTACTACTGCCATTAGCAATGCGCAAGCTGATTAGTGACATGGCACTTGAATACACAATTCAATAACTGAAGTAAATTTAATCAAGTAGGAGAAACAGTAAGATTTTTACATATTACCATGAGTCCTGTCACTCTCCAGAAAGGATTAAAAACCAAAGCCGATCCTATGGGAAACTTAGATTTAGTGCACTGAGGTTAAATAAGTTTCAATAGTTGCAGGATCGGAGGAAAAGATGGAGAGTGAGGAAGGAGAGAAATGGAAATGACTTTTACAGTTAGCTTCATTTATCTGACACGTTCACTGCATCTAAGTAGCCCTTTGAAACAGGACCACCCCTGCATGCCTGGAATTGGTGGTTTTCCCCAGAGTTTCACCTTTAAGCACATACTGCAGCTACGCCTCCAACATTTCAGGTCAGGGTCAGGAGTATGGTCTTGTCCTCAGCATGATGGACAAGGGCAACGTGCCAAATCCAGAGTGATTCTGTGTCATCCTGTGAAATCTGGCCCAGACTTGAGCTCCAGAAAAAATAGTCACAGAATACAGCTGTCTAGGGTCAAGTCCCAGGTGTTCTCTTCAAGTAAAGCACGAGTGATCCTGAACTCTTAAGAAAACTGAATGTAATGTTCATGTGATGAACTAGTCACAACACCAGCATTCCTAGTGTAAAAGCAGGAGCTATTTTTTTCAGAGGAAGATGAAAAGCCTTTGATCAAATTACACCTTTTGAGTAAGTAGGTGCTGGATCTCAACTATCAATTGTACAAATTTCCACCAGAACGATGGGGTATTGCGAAATATTAATTACTGCCCACAAATAATTTTTAGAAACAACACCAAGGTTGTTCAATAATAGCACTTCACAGCACTGGGGACTTCTCCGTACCTTCCGCGAGCTAAACAAACATGCTTTTGAACTTCACATTCATGTAGGACTTCTAGAAGAACAGCTTTCTTTTAGTATATTGAGCCTGCTTGAAGCTAGGAATTAAAGTCAATTAATTAAAAAAAAAAAAGGCAATATCACGGCCAGAAGAATTCGTCAACAGTTTCAGAAAGATCTCTTGCAAAACTTAAGTTACATTCTTCCTCTAAAATAACCAGAGAGCCAACGCATCCAAGATACGTAACGCGCGTTACAGGTTTGTATCTATAAAACCTCTTTCCCCAGCCATTCAAAAACCCTCTCATATGTTATCTAGTCTTTCACATCCTCCTGAGCTACAGACCCTGTCTTGGGATACCTGGTGTTGTCAGTGACATGGGCTTTAGTGCCACTCAGTGTTCAAATGACACAACTGCAGGGAGCTGCTCCACCACAGCAACCTTCATTAATTCGTAGACAACAGCTCAGCTTTAGAAGAGAGGGTGGTGTTGATCCTTGGCTTCGTCTCCTCCTCAGGCACAGTAACTCGGTTTTTGAAAAGCATAAAAGTCGCAGTGGGGGTTTCAGAGGAGCTGGATGTTCAGCGTAAAATGATGCGCGATCTGGTGAATGGCCACAAGTAAAGACATCAAAACCCGAGAGAAAGGGACAGTGAAAGGAGTTTGCAGGACACAGGAGATGAGACAGAGTCAGAGGGAGCGATAAGAGACCCTCAGCAAATACGTGCAGGTGAGAGAAGGACCAAGTGAACACAAAGAGAGTGGGACGATGGAACAAGCTGTTCAGAAAAATCGGGTGGGCCACCACCATCTTTTGGCTCACCTGGGGAAAGATGAGTCTTTAATTTTTAATTAAATTATTTTTTAATGCATATCTTGAATTCAGAGACACTGCAGCCCAAGGAATGAGAAGCAACCCTAAATACTATATTCATTTATTCTCCCTCTTTCTCCTTCCCCATTCCCATTAATTGTTTTTGTTATTTTTCCAGTGATTTTTTGTTGTGGTTTTAACCTAAAAACCCCCTCCTACAATATGATTTTGAAACATCTTGCAAGAATAAGGGTTCTACTATCAACATCCTTTGTAACTGAAAGGCCAACAACTCGCAGAGGAACATCAAAAGATAATATGTTATCAGTTCTATCGACAGTAGTTCCCACAAAGAGCTTTCCGTTGTACGAATAGCAGTTACAGTCAGACCAAGCAAGATATCCTCCGAGGCTGATAAATGTCAGAAAATTAAAAAATGCGAAGAGAAACCAAATCTCAGAAGTAGAGAAGAGCACAGAGAGTCCCCCTCAGCTGGCCTGGCCCTACCGACCAGAGGAGACAGGTTGCTGCAGCATGGCCTCACAAAGGGGGCTGAAGGAACACAAGCCGACTGGGGCTTCTACTCTTTTCTGCCTGAATTTCTGTAAAATCCCTAATGAATTGAAGTTAATTAGCTACACTTAAGACTGATATACAACTACAGCCATAGGGAATAAACAGGTTCACCAGCTGCTGCATTACTCCAGCCACGCTGTAAATTGCTGCATGCTATTAACATGATCTCCTGGCTTCAATAAAGAGAATCTTATTGAAACCAGTAGCACATATTTCCTATTTCAGTGAGACATTGCAAAATTAAAATGATATGTAGTAAAAACAATATGTGTGAGCCACCTGCTTACTGTATGATAGAATAGATTGGCATAGAATGACAGCTGCTGCACAGCCAACATTTCAGATACTGTACTACCTTGCCAACTGGACTTAAATTCACACATGATTTCCTTGACTAGCACTGAATGAATTTTTGCTGCTATAAATATGCATTGGCAATTGTGATGAATCATCCTGGATACCAGGGGTCACCGTTAATTCAAGTGCATCAAGAACTCTGTCCAGTGCAAAAAACCACCAGAGCAAATGTTGGTGAGTCAGGACGGTTTTGACGACCTGCATGTAAAGAACATGCCGTGATCGACGAGAAAGGGTTGCCAATAATGAAGATAGCCTCTACAGAGCTTGCTGCCTACTCATAGCACAAAGTGCTAGCTGTTGCAACCAAAGAGCTGGTTAATCATTGGATGCCTCCTTGCCCTAGCCTGGGGTCTTTGAGAGCTACCGTGACCAAGAATTTACAGCCTTATTTGGGCACCTAGAGCCAGATTCAGCTAGCCCAAGTTCCACTAAGTTCTGATGCCTGTCCTAGGCCTATTCTAGACCTGTATTTTGGTTCTAGCAGAACCAAAGGTTTGGTTCTAGCAGAACCAAGGCAGCTCACATCTCTACCCTTTAGGTGGCCTTTCTGAACCCATCTTCAGGCTCATGTGGTTCTCGGCACTGCTCGGTCATGGGGGTTTAGTGAAAGGCAGGCTATTTGATATTGCTTCTAATTCCCGTTGATTTCAGTTAGAGCCGCGTGTCTAATTATGTTCGCAGGTCTGTTTTTATATTAAGGGGACACCTAGAAACAGTAGATGTTTCTTTTAATCTAACTTTCTATGCTAGCAGCTTAAGTCTAAAGTCAGTGCTGACGGGAGCTCTAACAAGAAGCCACTGCTTTAGATCCCCCGATAATAAAATATTATTTGCACACGTATAATAAATAGTCTGGGTCTGCAATGGGAAATCATTTGATAAGGATGAATATGATTTACAGTACTTCAACAAGCGACAATACTGGAGTGTTCATAAAAGGGCAGGTTTGGGGTAAAATCAGTAATCTATTTTAACCAATTCAAATGCCAATATCCCATCTGCTAAGTCTCTTTATTTTATATCAGTCTGCCATTTTCTCTTAGTGGTAGCATCAATAAACATTGTTGGTAATCATCTGCTTGTGCTCTAATGTGGCATATTCAGTTTCATTGAACAAAGCCAGGCTGAAGATCCCTGAAGAAAAAAAAAAATGCGACTTGTTTAGCTGTGACTCAGACCCATGTCTCTGATTTAGGAATGACTCAAAGTTGCATCATCACCAAACCTGAACACAGATAGTTTTTGTCATATACAAAGCTAAATGCTCATAGCAGCTGGTTTATTTATTCCAAATAAATTTTCAGTTACAGGGGTTTTTTTCCTCATTTCGCCAAGTGCAGTGGAACGTTTCAAAAAAAGCCATCAGCTTTATGAGTTCACTAAAACCAGGATTTATATCGGATGACACCTAACAGGATTCCAGTTGGACAATACCACTTAGATTTAAGAGAGGGTTTGTTTTCCTTCCTCTGCTTTCAGACAGATTTGGAATTCACTGACGCGAAAGGCTGGATTACAACGCCTAGGTTCAGGCTTCCCTTAACCAGTATTTGCCGTAAATTTCTCAAATACATCCAACACATTCACAGGCTGCACCCAGAGACAACCTAAAGCACTATTAAAAAGGCAGTGTTTGCTTCTCTGGCATCGTAAAACTACATTTACAATAATGTAATTAGTCACAGCCATTCACAGTTAAAATAGGCCTGATAATCAGCGGTGGATGGAATTAAAATAGACCACTTACTCTGAAAAACTAGGAAATAAGCCCTGTCTTGCACAGTAGCTTCAAAGACTCTCCGTTTTTGAGGTCCCATCAGGGCTTCTAATAGGAGCAAGGCAACAAGAAACTTGCATCCTTCAGCCTTGAGAGGTTTATCAGGAAAGCAGGGAGGATCTGCAAGGGTCCAGTTGTGCCATCAGCCTGATGCACAGGTTACCAAAAAGGGGGAAGCTGGAATATCAGACTGGCAAGGAACGCTCTGAGAATCAGCTACATTTGTTTGCTTTTTTTCGAACAATCTCCATTTAAAATGCCACTTTCCAAAAAGCTGCATTCTCCGATGTGAAAATGTTTCACGATAGATCATTGTCAGGACGGGCAGCTTGGCTCACAGGTCACCGGTCCCTCAACAGCCTCATACTCCTGGAGGTCCTCTACGTACAGAGGTGGAAGACACGGAGCTCAGCACTGCTGAAGACCAGGAGCTCCAGGATGGCTGGAGCAGGCTGGGACCCACCTGCTCGCAGGATGTGGATTAGGCTAGTTCTGCCACCAGGACATACCCTGCAAAATAGAACGTTCCCTTGCCTGTCAGCTAATATTGTGCCCTGCCCTGGCACCGCAATGGCAACAGCCGTGCTTTCTGAAGGCATCGTCTTTGACTTGAGACAGAAAACCACACATTTGTTGTGTGTGGTTGATTCTATATTTGAGTTTGGGGAGGAAAACGGTAGCTTCTGCTAAAAGCCAGGTCCTCAGAAAATCTTAGCTTTTAGTGGAAACTTTAATCTTAACAGCACTGCCCTCCCAGGTGGCTAGAACCCACTTTTCAAGAAGAAAGATTGTGAAAGTACAAATGTACTAAGTTTACAAATGACATCCTTGTACATTTGAGTCATCTGCACATTCACTGACAACAACAACAACAAAAAAGTATGACCTCAGCACAGAACTGCTGTTAAGGTAGAAAAGTCACCTAAACAGCCTACTACATTTAATCTTCAAATCGTGTTATTCTCTATAACATCTCTGCGGTGAAAGACGCTTATATTTTAGACAATAACTCACATCAAAATTAAAAAAAGAAAAATTAATTGGAAAAAACCAAGTTTCTGTGAAAATTTGAAGTCAAAATGTTCAGATATTGCTGGTATTATGCAATTAATTCTGTAGGCATGACTCGATAGCATACAACACACCAGATTATTTCGAGCACAGGCACTGGCAGGCCCGCTGCGGTCCCAGCTGGCCTGCTGCCTGGGCTACATGCTTTTGGGGCGAGAAATCAATCCTGCTTTAAAAAAAAAAAAAAAAAAAATCTTACAAGGGTCTGAGGTTTGCTGTGGAGCAGTGTCACCCACATCAACGTGCGCACACCACGGCAGAGCTCTCAGATGGATGGCAGCGGGAGGAGCAGGGTCTGGTAGCAAGCCCTACCAGCCGGGCCACCGCGGCCTGGACGGGCCCCGGGAGCCACGGCGGGGAAAGGCAGCTCCTGCCACAATAACAGCGGTAGCACATTTTCCCCTCCCCAGCAAAGCAAATGTCTCATTAGAAGCCAAAAAAGAAATCTATATTAAGGTACTGCTAATGTTCTAACAAAGTGACACAAACAAGTTAACACCGCTAACAACTCACCTTCTTCCTACTCTAGGTATTTATAGCAATCTCTGAAATTTTACTGATCTACACCGTCTATTAATTCTGCTGTTCCCCCCCCACCCAAAAAAAAAAAAAAAAAAAGTAGGATAAACAAGGGACAAAGTGAAATCTTTAAGACAGAATTTCCTCCCCACGGTTTATTTAAGTTAGGTATTTAGGACTGAGCTTGTCAAGCCAACTGGTGGGCATCCTGCACATGGCATAGCAGCGAGCACCGGCTCGCCGCGCGTGCTGAATCATGGCGACCGATTTTACAGGAGCCAGGGGAACATTCGCATATTACAGAGCAGCTACGAACCTTTCGTTTTGGCAGTCTCTGCCGCAGAAAGTGGCGAATAAAGTTAAAAAACAGCTGACCAATTATTAAATGACCTTAGACTAAAATGTGCTGTTTCTGTACTCGAGCTAGTGCAGCCACAAGTAAATATCTCTAAAAGAAAAAGCAAAGTCTTCTATGACAGAAACCAATTTGATATGGAAATGGGTCAACAGTTGCTTAAGATGTAGCACAGTTTTGATTTGATCTGCTATATTTGGACTCTGTATGAGGCGCTTCCAGTAACATCGGTATTGCTTATACATGAGACTTTTGCATAATCACTGTATGAAACATTAGAATTCTTCAAACCGAGAACGATTTTCAAAACGCCTATACATATCTATGTTAATAATGTGGATACAGCAGTATTTGCTGAAGAAAAAGAACAACTGTTTTCTAAAACAATTAGGATTCATGATACATTGCTTGGCAGACTATTTTTCAAAAGCCCACACAGTCCTTACCCAAGAGAAGCCCAAACGCATCCATGGGCATCAAGTTATGCAGAACACTGAGCTGAGAATAGACACTGGTCAAATAAGGAAAAATATAAAAGTAATTGGACGTACTTTTTTTTTTTTTTTTTTAACAAATGAAATCCTGTGTTTCTAGCAAGCTGGTTTTTATATTGTTGCTTTCCAGACATGATCACAGTTCGGGTTTTTCTTGCCTTAAGAAAACAATTATATTCCATCTTCAAGGTTTTTTTCTTTCAAGGATATTGTATAACCCTGTACTTCCACATGCCTCAGCTGTTAGCTTTCCAATCCACCTTGTTATTCCTGTGCAGTTCCTAGTAATCCTTGTACCACCACAGGGATTAAGCTAAAGTCACTCCTGAAAACTGTAAAAAGATCATTTCACCATGCTTACCACCATGTGAGGGAACCTTCCCCAGGCAGCAGTGAATTCTTTTTACTTGCTTGGTCTCCACTCACACCTGCTACCGCTACGCTGTTCTTCGCCCTTGCATCCTGCTGTCTGACCTCGGGAAGAACAACACACGCACATGAGATTTTCCTTTAAGTGTGTAGTGACAATGAACAGTAGCATTCACCTCTTAAAAGTCAAATGCAGGCATTGAAGATCAGCTGTTGGCTTCTGCAAAGTGATCATCCGAAGGAATGTGACCTTGCTCATGGACGGGGTCCTTGGCAGCCCTCACAGCATGGAGCCATGATTAGGTGCTGGGTTAAAAAACAAAAATTGTGGTGACCATTTTCAATCAACTTCTGTATGCTGCGGACGGACGCATTCAGATCATCTTAGCACAGGTCGTAACATCGGCATCTTCTCTCTGCAGGGACAGAAATGAGTCATCGCAGCCATAGCAAGCCAGGGGTTTGCTGAAACCTGGGGAAGTGGGTCTTCACATAGACAAGAAAATGAGTCAAAAAATGCACCAGGCTATTTGTGATTAAGAATAATGACTCTAAAGACTGTCTACTGCTGGTGAATAATAATGACTCTAAGCCCAATATGAATTACAGTGACAAGGGTTACTAACCTTCACAGAGTCCACACGAGTATCCATTGGATTCCACCGCCTGTTCTGCGTTGGATATACCAATAAAGGTGCTATTCTGAGAACAAGTCTCCTCAGTGCAGATCTCTACAAGGGTACAGCCCATTCAGCCAAAGCCTGTTTTAACCTAATAATTCCGATAACATATTGCAATTACTAGACTAACTGCTATTATTGAAAACCAAACCACTCAATCCTGTGTCTGGCTCTGTAACAGATGTCATACATAATGTTTAACAAGTAGTTCATGTCTCTTGACACCATTTTACCACTTGTAAAGTAAGAATGCTTTGAGATCGTTGAATGGTAGACATTATAGAAGTAGAAAGCATCGACTATTATTTGTTGTATTATTATTATTTAATGTAACATATGGATGCAAAATTCTGGCTTGTTTGACCAGGAAGACAGCCCTATATGTTTAAAATTAAATTAGCATAGAAAAAAAATTAAGCAAACAGACTATCTCAAATAGGAAATGAAATAAACAGTATGGAGCTCTTTAAATACATAACAAGTAATCAGCGAAAGGGCTGTGAACGGAACCTGAGTGGGAAGCTTGTGACCAGTGAGGCTGATATTGCTGGAAGCCTGAATGAAAGTTAAAAGGCTCCATGACTAGGCCAGACTATACAGGCAATTAGAAGTGCTGAATGTTGCCAAGGCATCAGGCCAACAAGAATTACAACTCAACAAACTGAATGAAGGAGAGTGGGGGGAGAAAAGAATTTAAAAAAAAAAGAAGAGGAAAAAAAAAAAAAAAAAAGGAAAAGCTTTAATTAAATATTTGAGATCCCACAAGGGATGGGGAAAGTGCCAGGTAACTGGAAGATGGTTAACTAAATGGAGGGGGTCTGTTCGCTCATTAATGCGTGGGGGAATGTAGAAGTGTGACTTCTACTATCATTAACCGAAGCTACAGTAAATGAGTGACGCCAGTGTGTACTGGTGGGGAGAGGCTCTTGCCACCTAGACTAGGCTTACCTGGTAAGGGTTTATACTGGAGAGTTATGGGGTGACTTTTGGATCCGAACGAAAAAGGTCACCACAATGGAACGTCTCGGAATAGAAGTCGGTACTACTTTAAATGCGGGATGATCCCAGAATAAAGCAATATTTTTGTAAGAACTTTTCTTAGCAGCGTTTGGTTTGTTTTTTTTTTTTTGAGAATTGTGCAGACATTTACTTATCTCTGCCCTGCACCTCAGAAATCCCAAAATAACCTCGTGGGACACGTGTCAGATTCAAAGTGGATGAAGTAACTCCGTCTCTGCGGTTCCTTGTCAGAAGGGTCACCAGTTGGGAGGATTTGATTGTGCCTGTGCTAAAATGAGATGGGGAAATGAAGCCAGCAGGTCACTCACCCACAAACAAATGGTAGGAAAGAAGAGAACAGAAGTACTTGTGAAAGAGCCTAACACTGGCAAGGCTAGGAGAAGACCTGCAAGTTACAGAGGCCGGTAGTGCTAGGACAAGGGGTGATGGGTTCAAACTGGAAGAGAGGAGATTTAGATTGGAAATGAAGAGGAAATTCTTCACTCTGAGGGTGGTGAGACCCTGGCGCAGGTTGTCCAGGGAAGTTGTGGACGCTCCATCCCTGGAGGTGTTCAAGGCCAGGTTGGACGGGGCCTTGAGCAACCTGGTCTAGTGGGAGGTGTCCCTGCCATGGCAGGGGGGCGGGGACTGGGTGATCTTTGAGATCACTTCCAACCCAAACCATTCTATCACTCTCTGAAGTGCACTATGTCACTGGACCCAATTAGAGGCCCTATAGAGGTAAATACTTCAGATGAGCACACATATATATATATTTTCTTTGCAGCTTCAAATCCCATGGCTTTCACAACTTCTATCACATGTCAAATTTATAATGCCTGTTAGATAAAATACACCATTTTTCTATCCACTGTTCCTCTGCTAAATCTGAAGTTTGCTTCAAAACAGAATTTAAGCTTTGTTGTTCCCATAGCACGACAATGAAGTCAGAAATTATTTACATACTAAAAAGAGACTTGTATATTTTTCAGCCGCAATCAGAGAAATTTTGGAATATGTAAAATACGCTGTCTTTTCAGAGCCTATGAATGCAAACGAGAAATCATACGTTTAGTAACTCTTTCAGGTACAAAAAAATGGAGAAGTAAGGGCTGGGAAGCTTATGTCTTGGTCCCATGTTGGTTACTTTATCAGCATTTCTAAGTGAAAAGGAGAAAGCATGAGTTTCAGAGCATGGCATTTAAAAAAGGGCAGAATTCAGCATCTGTTCTCCACATGACTGTATATCATGGGATGATTTAGAATAAGGAATCTATTAAAAAAAAACAACAGCCACACGCAACATAAAAAGGCTCATGAAGAAAAAGGCGATAATCCCTCACAGTCTTGAGGCCACATAAAATCTTTTTAAAGCTCAAACTGCCCTGAGATGTTCAAGAAATTGGTCTCTCAAGTGAAATGTGTCTCTGCAAGCACATTTTAAAAGGCTTTGTGTTCTCAACCTTTACTAATGCTTTACCAGACAGGTGGTCAGGTAGCCACCTCAGTAAGCCCAATATTTTTGTAACTTTTAGGCCAGTTTGGACTTGGACTCTTATTTCATTACAGCAACAATACAATATATCTTAAAGAGCAAAGGAGAGCGTTAGTACAAATTAAAATTATGACTACAACCAAGAGTAAGTGAGAGAGAGATCTATTAAAGCATTTACTGTTCTTGAAGACATATTTCATGTCATCGCCACAGAATTACCTTAAAAAGTAGCTGCCAGGAATGATTCCCTTTCTTCTCTTGCCTTCCTTCATGAAAATGTGGACATCTGTAAAGGACAGAAAGGATCCACATCTACGAGTACTATGAAAGACAGTTTCTTTCAAAGGTACATCCTTTATGGCCATAATAGAACCAAATATTAGACAACAATCAATTCAGCCATTATTTTTGTACAAAACTTAAACGCTGACACAAAAGCCGAAGTCAACATTGCTAGCCAAATCTGTTAAATTTCTCAAGATTAAGATGGGGGAAAATTGAGAATTTTCACGTTAAGGTGGTGGGCTATATTGTAGCTTAATTTATAATTTCCAGGCGTATAAGGCAAGCATAGACAGACCATATGTCTTTTCTTGGCCTTTAAATGCTCCTATTTTCCACTAGACTTGCCTTTTTCTCCATCTATTGGCAGTCATACCATTTGCTATTCAGGTGATTGGCTGTAATGAGCCAACTCCTGTTTCCGTATGAATAACCACTTTTTTCCCCAATTACTTAAGCTGCCAGCAAGTCACTGGTGTCATGTTCTTTGATGCAAATCTGACTGTCAATAGAGAGCAGGACTACATAAAGAGAGAATTTATGATGATACCCTTAGCTTAATATTTTTTGTAAATGCTATTCAGTTTAGCTTCCAGGGAATATGGGGAAGGTGGCAATGGTCCACAGCAAAAAACAAGAATATCTTTAATTGGCTTTGTGCTCCACATGCCCTTGTAATCAGCCTTCCCATATGGTAGTCTGAAATAAATTTATCAATCTCCATTTATGTATTTGTGTCACTTCAAAAGGTCCATTTTAGTCAATACCAAAGTCTATAAAAATGTCACATTTAATTTTAAGATTGTATTTTAAAAGTTAGAAGACTGAGTACATAGTTTGATATTTACAATTTTTGGAAGTCAGCAGACACACAGAAAAGCATGGGGAAGGGGGAAAATGCTTCTGAGGCCAACGAGCACTGATTATTAACAATACCAGAACTAAATATATCATTTTAGCTCACTTTTTTGAAAGGTCATTTTTTATTAATCTTTCTTAAATGAGCTTGGATAGTTTTTTACTTAAGGGGAAAGAGCTCACATTTTGCAAGCCAAAGAGCCCTTCTTCTTAGAATCCGCCATGATAAGCGTGATTAGGTGTTAAGGGGCAGATTCCTTCCAGGTGTTGGCACTCCCGATTGCAAGCACCGTCTTTGGCAGTGAGTAGCTACAGAACAAAACTCCTTTCCATTGAAAAATTGCTATATTAAAATTCTAACACAAAACAATAAAAACAAGGCTACCCAGCATTAAAGGCCTACTCTATTTATTACCTACCTGCAAGCCTGCATCAATTCAGGAAGCCGCCCAAGATCTCTATCAAGTAGTTTTCCGAGTGTTGTCCGTTTTTTTCCAGGTGATTCCGATTAAACAGCATTTTAAGCCTTTCCTGGACAATACAGATACCGGTGGCCAATCTAAAGAGAAAGACGCGTTCAGCACATATGAAGAGCTGCTGTTGGCACCACAAAGCTCAGATCCAGTTCGGCACCTTCCCAGGTGCTCTCTGTTGGGACCTTACCTCTGAACTAATTACCTGCTGTAGGAAGATCCTTTATAACAGCAGGAATCCCAAACAACAATGCTTTTCTGCCAGAAGGGTTTCTAGGTTTGGTTGGTGGGGTTTTTTTTTTTTTTATAATAAAGTATTGTTTACATAAGGTTGACAGCACTTTTCACAGAGCTGAGACGAAACAAGGAGCCAGCAAAGGGAAGGCAGGTGAAAAGCAAAATTATTTCTTTAGCAGTCTGCTAAGAATTTTATCATCTTTGATTGTGATGATTTGCAAACAGGAAAGGTCCTGTCTAATCTCTGTAAGGGAAGAATAAAATAGCTGCTAAACCTGAAATTCATTAGTGAAATGCGTTTAGTAGCGAAATGGAACAAAACAGTAATGTTAAATCCAGCGTGCTTAATTAACCTGCCAAAATACTCCTTTTTTTTTTTTTTTTTTTAAAGTTTAAAGTTGCTGTTTAATGACAATCTGGGTTTTTTATTATTATTACTGAGCTAAAATCTGGTTTTAGATGCACACATAAAATCGGAGCAGCTTGCAGGTTTCTCCAATTACTCAAGATCAATACCGGACTTGACTCTAGCAAGGTTCTCGCCCCACAGGCTGAGATAGTGGATAAATAAAAATAAATTCATGTTGTCATTCATTAGCTTCAATACAAGAGTTAACTCAATTTTTAATAAAAACTTTATACAGGTTTTTTTCCACCAATGCATCCTCAAAGGTGTTTTAAGACCATTGACCATTATAAAGTATATACTTGAGATAAACTGTCTGCCACAAACTAAATCAGGTACCAGGTCAAAGGCGTTTAGACCCGGGGAAGAACTAATAGGTGCCTGGCTGGATTTCCCAAAGTTAAAGTACCTGCCTGCTCTCTCCTTGCCTAAATGCTTCCAAATCTATTAATAAATACTAATGGCCTAATACAAGGCACAGACTAGCTGGAGCTTACATTTGAAATCTGCTCTCAAACCTCATTTGCAGATTGGCCAGATGGTAATTAGTGTGGAGGTGTTCTCCAGGCAGGCGTGCTTTCAGGGCAGAGTTTTTAAAATTTTACTGGCGTTGGGGGAGGAGAGAAGGAAGTCTCTTTTTTCTTTTTCTTCCTTTTTTTTTTTTCTCCCCCTCTCCAGTTAAGATTAGTAACAGCTAGGAAAGGGTGAATAAAAGCTGAGCTACAACAGAATATTCTCCAGTTTGTTATATTTAAGAAGGTGCCTGCAATTTAATCCAGAGAGACCAATAAACAGAAGACTAAAATAAAAAGGCAGAAGGCTGCGGTGTCAAAGTGCTGTTAAAGTACACGAGGCAAGCAATGCACTTGGGGTTCATTGTAACACTTCTAATAATGAGCTTCCCATATTTAGACACAAGAGATAGCGAATTCAAACCCCCTGGAAAGGATACAATACAGTTATACAACAACACAGCAAACTGTATTTGTTTTGTTATTACTACCTATGCACCCTATGGTTTCTTTAGGGAAGATGATATGATATCTTTATACCGCGGTGTGTAAAATAGCCTGAGATGTCTCTTTGACACCAGTAACACGGCAAAATCCTTCCCGAGTAGTGAAAGTCCTCCAAGCTGATGCTAAGCTTGATCTTAAGCACCACTAAAAAAAAAAAAAAAACAAATATAGTATATTTTGTTACTGCATTTCTCTCTGAGAGGTTTTCAAAATCCTTCCAGTCAGTACATGAGATAGGATACATATTGTCGGGGATAAGTTGTTAAAGTGAATTTGAAATGTGCTTCTCAAAATATCGTTTACACATTTACCAGATGGTAAAATAAACATGTAAATTGTTATCGAGTATACACCAACTTTATACTACAATTTTACCCACTGTAGAAATGGTGTAAAAATGTTGAATATAGTGTTACTTGTTCATTTAATAGTTTATTAACATTTTAAATACATTTGGAGAATAGGTTTACTTTCAAAGAGAAAAAAAAAGACTTACGAATGCATCATTTTAAGCCATTGATCAGGCCAAATGCACATCCTTGCTTCTACATTTATCATTCACCTTATCAATAATATCATTAGTGTCATTATAGTTGGCTTCTAAGTATTTGCCTATGCATAGACATTACGCCTGTTTAATGGAATGGGATTTAAAAGACAATTTAAAGTGGAACAAAACGCTGAAAAAGTGATTTTAAGAAGTGTAGTTGCCGACATCTTAGTTAAAGCAACCGCAATTAGACCAACAGGTCACTTCGCCGCTGGAATTTATTCTTTCATGAGCCACGACACACGACCAGAAACGTGAAGATGGGAATATTTACGTAATACAAAATAGAACTCACTGTCCAGCAACATGCAGGAATTAAAATCTTCCAGCTCCAAGAGTAGCTCTCGTCCTTCTCCAAAATAAAGAGTCCCACCTGTTAATGATCCTGGTAGAAGACAACAGATGGAGGATTTTGATGGGAGACTGCTTCTTGTCCTCCCTATGACGGGTCTCTCCCTTTGCAGTTCTGCTCCCACCAACCCCGCACACCAACCACACTGTGCTACTGGGTTTTCTTTCCCACCTTTCAGACTACGCCGGCTCTTTTCTTTTTTAAATGAATGTCATTATTTTGCTATCTTAGGTTTAGGAACTTTCCTCATTCTATGAGGACATAAATTCACTCAGCATATTTTATTTTCAGCCTTAGGCACCAAGCAGGCTCTGAACTAATTACTCCTTAGAAATGAGCATATCTACTACTCTTCCAAATAGCCAAGGACTTCTTTGGTCAGTCCACGACAGGGTCTTGGATTCTCCCCTGAGTTTTGCCTGAATTACATTTTTCAGAGGCTTTTCACAGCATCTAAATTCCGTCTTATGCCAACCATTAAACTTCTGTTTACTATTACATTGCGGCTTTACTGTCACATGCCCTTGGCAGCGAGGTGTTGTCACATAGATTAAAAGATGAGTCTCAAAAGTAGTAGCAGAGCGTTAAGTTAAGAAATAAGTGAACTCTACTAGTGAATTCTGGCATATCCAACGAATCCCCTGTATTAGCAGGTGCCACCACATAAGAAATTTCTAACTAAATTATCTTTAAAGAATACCCCCGCAATGCAAGGAGCTAGTACAAAAAACATAGATAATAAGCATTAACAAACCTGTCTGGTTTCTCTGGCTCAGATTACTAAAGCTTGAGACTTAAGATTCAGGGCTGCTGAATCTTGAGAGCTGCTCCACACTGGGCGCTTGGTCAGGGGTCCAGCAGGATCTTCTAGGAAAAGATGAAAAACAAACCAATTTGCGTGCGAGCACTTTTGAACCACCTTTGCCGCTTTACCAGCTGACCTTTTTGGATGACGCTCTGCAGCTGAAGTAGTTGGCAAAAGGACACGGAAATACTTGGCGATGTTGACGAGACTGCAATATAATAAGGTTTTCATATGGGAATGAACAATAACATAACTTAACGCTGTACCCCTGGAACCTCTGGAAAGGGCTGGTTTAGAAATCATGAGGCAGAAACCCAGGTTAAAACTTGAAAGAAATACCCCGAGTGGGGTAGGGGGAATATTGACTGATGTATGCAGGCGGGAGGTGTCCAACAGCACACCTACAATTACCACTATACCTCTATAGATAAATTAAGAACAACGTGGGGAAGCTTCAAAGTCTGACTACCAAAATCCCTAGCGCATTCAAGCCACGTCTTGGCTTTGGTGTACAAACACGTGCGATAGACAAAAACACTGAAGAGGAGAGGGAACCGATGAGGAAGGCATTGTCTTCAGAGCACGAGCAGTAGAGCACCAAACACCTCTGCCAACTAACTTTGAAGCGGAGCCTGAGCCAACGCTTCTGTAAAGGCAGGGTGAGCACTGGAAACTTGTAGCATATGCTGCTATTTACATAACTAATTGTAGCATGCACAGTCAAAAAACAGCCTCTAGCTCTAGCATATACGTGCAAAATAATCGCTTCTATTATGTACAGAAAATTAGAAACTGTCAGAAACAGAGCCACTAGTAGCAGCCGTGAGAAAGAGTTTAGAAGATGCATCTCCTAGATGGCAGAGGCTAGCTTTCACACAGCCGCGTGGTTTACGGCTAGAATACAAATCCAGACGAGATCGGATGAGAGCTGACACCCTAGCCAAGCTTTCGGTAGAACCGACATACACACGCCGTGGTCTGGTGGCGGAGATGCTCAAGAAAAATCTTCCCAGTCTCAGGCGAGCTCTGGTTTGTCATTGCAGACACCGTAATGAAGAGGAAACTTTGCAAAGGATGTTGCAAATATAATGATAATCTAATCTTACACCGAAAAGAAAAAAAAGAAAAATGTGATGGCACAGAATAAAAGCACTGAGTTGCTCCTAAGTCTCTGATGAAAAACAGAAGGACACCAAGATAGGGAAAAATGCAGAAGATGCACTAAAGCTGTGTTATACTGGCTACTTTTCTGCGGAAAACAAACACCCCCCCCCAAAAGCGCATAAAACTCGGGATTTATCAGGCAAAACTGTGTGCCAGGAAAAATGCATATTGGTTCTAGAATGTTCCCCCATTACTCAGAAATACTATTATTTGAGACAACGTTTAATCCTAGAGATTAAATCTACATTGGATAGATATGACATACTTATTCTTGCAATTTCAAAACAGACTAGAATTTCTTACAAGCTCAAATACTTTCATAAAAGAATAAATTTCAAGTCATTTTAAGGTATCATCTCGACAGTAGTCTTTTGGAAAACGGCGTTGAAATTGTAAAAAAAAAAAAAAAAAAGAAGCAAGATCAAAAGATCTTTAACAAGCTGTAAAGAATCAAGCTTAGATCAGCAGAGGCCACATAAATTATATTGCAACACCCATAAAACTAGGGAGTTCAGCTGTTACATGCTGCTTAAAACTCAGAAACAGACACCCTGGTTATGCAACTAGAAATGCTAAAAATATTTACATTGTAGGTTCTTATAAAATGCATCCTGTTCAATGTTTTACATCAGTTAAACCCTTTACGGTTGCAAGGAACTGTATGTAGATGTAAATTTTAAAAGTTTGAGTACAAAAGAGAGCAGCCCTCCGTGGATCCCATCCTCTTCAGTAATCCTGAGCAAGGCTTTCCTTGCTTCAGCCTCCTCCCCAGAAGGGGTTAAAGGAGGGAGCACTCACGGACATGCTCCAGCTCTAAACAGAACAAGCTATGGAGGACCCAGGGATGAGCAACCTGACCTAGTAAGAGATGTCTCTGCTGACTCCGGGTGGTACAGGCTAGATGACCTTGGATGGTCCCTTCCAACCCAGACCGGTCTATGATTCCAAGAGCCCCCCTCAGTAAGCAAAAGGATGGAGGAGGGCAAGGTGAAGGATGAAGCTTTGGAAACCTATCAGAGGAAGAGGCCAGAGGCTGCTTGGGGTCTACTGGAGTATTTGCATCAGCTCAGAGCTCTGCTGCTCATCACCCAGGAGCACAGCGATGCATCGCTTATCCTAAACAGCTCGCCGGGGGCAGGTTTCGGGTTATAGACAAGCCCGCCTCATGCCTACCTGCTGTGAAAGGGATCACCAGCTTCCTGCTGTCCTGCCCTTGCACCCACCAGCCTGGCAGCCGTTCCCGTGCCACAGCACCATTACCATCCCAGTGGCTTCAGAGAGCCGCGCTGACAGCACACCAACCCTCGTCAGAAGGGTTGTGTACGCAGAGCTACGCTACAAATCTCCTCGGCCCTTCTCCCGAGGCAACTGGAGACGTCAAAATAAAGTCAAGCTTCAATAGAACTCCTGCCTAGCACGGTGTGTATTTAGCACAGGCGTTACCCTCGTCCCTCTATAGCTGGGAACCGTGACCGCGGTGGCAGAACTGTGTTTTAATCACCAAGGGAAAAAAAAAACACCCCCAAGCCCCACAACAGGTAACGCCGCTAAAGCAAAACAGACCTAAGCCCTGAACCCGCAAAGGCTTTTGTGCATGGAGATGCTGAACTTTACACCACCACAGGACAATTATTTGTGTTGTTCCTGCAGTTACGACACGTTTGGAAGAGAAGCATCATAGTGCTAATGGAGTACCCCTCCAAAGCGGCGTTAGCGTGACGAAAATAACGTGAAGTGTAATGACAGAAATGAAAAAATGAGCCTTCCAAAATTAACGTAAAAATTTACTGTAACAACACGGGGATGCAAGATTGGCTCCGGAGTGTATTTCCCTGGACTCCATTTAGGCAGGTGTAACCTAAGGGAAGCAATCTCACGTCCACATGTCCTTACTCTTCGCATTAGGTTGTATCTGCTTATATAAATGAATCAGTTTGTGGTTTAAAAAAATAAATAAATAAATTTTAGTTTATATCAGCGGTCAGAGAGAAGTTATAAGTGAGCATTATATGGAAACACAGCAACTTCAACACTTAAATGCCTAAAAATACAGTACTGGATGTTTGCATCAGAGAGGTTTTATAGTATTTACCACAGAGGAAGAAAAAAAAAAAAAAAAAGAAGAGCTACACTAGATGAGACTGACAAGAATGTGAAAAAGATTTGGGTGTTACAAAATCCCAGACGTGTATAAGGAGGACTGAAAACACCCAATTAATTTTCTTCCATTCAACCTCTGAACATTTCTTTTATATTGAAAGAATACCGTTGGCCTAAATATTGCCCCTAACGAGGGACAAATTATTGCATAACACACACCGAGCAAACTGGGTTTGGTTCAATTATGAAGACAATTAAAGCATCAAAATCAGCCTTGACAATAAGCAGAAATTAAGGTTCAATTATTCTTGCAGTGTAAACAGAGAGTAATAAAAGTGTAAGCACAGTAAGGTATCAGTTGATGTTTTTATAATTATTTTAGCACAGGAGAAACAAATATGTATATCAAATTAATACTTGGCCCTATTCATCAGGCAGCACCTGCTTTGGATGGTATCTAAAGCACGAGAGGGAACGCTCAGATGACACACGTCAGTACTGAACCACCGAAGCCAATGGAATTACATAATCGTGGAGAATTTAACCCACGCTATCCTGACCCCAACTCTGCGACAAATACCAGCCCTCGATGAATAGCTGAAATAACTGTTCAATAAGGCACCCAAGAATAAAACTGTAGAGAGCGTGGAAATCATTTAGCACCGCAAGCGCTGGCGAGTTTTCAGTGAGATTTTCACCCACACGGGCTACGAAACCACTCGAGGACTTCTGGAAAATCCCCCCCTGCCCTCCATCCCTTCTGCCTGGCAGTTTCCGTGGGAAATTCAGGAACTGTCAATAGAAAGCAAAACCTTTCCCTTCTTATTCAATCCCTTGCATCTAATCCAAGCGAAACGCTTCCTTCTCCTCACGCAGGAGGAAGTGGAGCTGCGAGCAGAGCGCTCACGCCAAGCTTCGTGCCTGCGTCCAACCAAACCCACCACGCTTCAAGTGCAGGAGCGGGATGGCAGCGACGCGGGGAGAGGGGGAGATGCTGCGAGGGGGTGTCGCATGGAGAGAGATCGCTTCTCTCTTACTGTGGGTCAAATAATCGAGGGAAACACAGGCACCGAGCGTAGAGCAACGGGCGAGGCGGGAGGTGCTGCTCGCAGGCCGTGGGGTGGGATTCCCGGATGATGTGGGGTGAGCTCCGGCTTCCCCCAGGGCCGGAGAGCAGCCACCTTCTCTCCTCCAGCACGAGGTCTGATGGAGACGGGGAGCTCTAGGTGTAGTCGAGTCCTGATCAATAACACCAGCCCTTCAGCAGACGCGGCCCCAAAGGTAAGTGAGCTCTAAGCAGGGTGTTGATCGTCACCAGAAGCGTTCGTTGGCCTGCGTTTATGATTTCAGTTTAATTCTCCGTGGGCGGATGTCGCCGGCTAAGCGAGGACATCTTTCAGCAACCTACAATTTCTCTCAGCTCAAAAATGTTGGTGTTGCTCTCTCGCCCCTGAGTTCACCCCCAGGCCAGGGTTATCTGCTTCTTGGATAAACAACAAGCAGCCAATATCTAAGTAAAATCCGAGAAAAAAGCCTACCTGCAAAAATTAATTCCATAGCATTAAGGTGTGACTTTTAGAAAGTTTAAATTATGTGTCGATGCTGTCACTAAAAAAAAAAAAAAAAAAAAAAATTAAAAAATTACCCAAGCCAAAAAAATATATTGCAGAACGATTGAAGTTGATGCTCTTTGGCACCTCATCAATGCAGTGTTTCTACTATATTAAAAAAATGAAATTATTAAGTGTATTCTAAATCAGTCAGTCACTTCAAGGTACACAACTATCACAATTATTGAAAAAGGCCTTGATCCTGAGAACATTTACGTCTGTGAATTTTTAGACAAGTGAATAGTCTTTGTAGGACTGACCTCTTACTTTACGTTGTTCACACATATGAACTTGCACGCACGATCAGAGACTAAGGAAGGAATACACATTTACAAGCTATCAACATTTTACCTAAAATGAATCTTAAAATAGATTCAAAGTCATTGCCAGCTGTTTCTTATTTAAAGCTTGAGAAATAAATGCTCGCCAATATCAGGGTAATAGTAGAGACAGTTTTAGACGGGGGTGACGTACCTGAAGTTTTCATCCGTTCTGCCTTCAGTTTTTTTAAATTAAAAAAAAAATGTTGCAAAAATTCAACTTCAGACCAACGAGATCGTTCGCTCTCGTATCAGCCCCTTAGTGTGAGAAACACTGCGGTTATGAGAAATTGCAGTGATAGCATGAATAAAACATCACAGATTTTACCGTGTAAGATATTTTATAAGGCCAAAAGTTGCGCCTAATCAGCCACGGCAGCCTTGGATCTTTAAGAATTATTCTACATCCGTGAGAAGAAAATATTACGTGTGCTCCAAAATTCCAGACTTTTATATATACATATTTCAACTGATTCTTTTTTTTTTTTTTTTCCCCCAGATATACATATTTGAACAAACGGGCAGCTTTCAAGTGATCACACTCTGAAATAATTGGTGCTTTTGTTTGTGCATTCCCGGATTAATGCGCGTGCTGATAAAGGCATGAAATGCCCTCACTAAAATGTGCGGCTCTCCAGACCTACCACAAATATATCACATCTCCGTAGCTGGAAGGAGCGGGGCACTGAACACAGTCTGCTGCCTTCTCCCTGCTCCTCGCTCTGCTACTTCAATTTTTTTTCCTTGCCTTTACCCTCGTACCTCAGCGGGTGACACGCTCCCCACTGGAGACCACGCTCCTGACGAGTTTTAGTACTTTCAATGAAAACTTGTGTCTATTCTGTCCAGGAGCGGTCCCTGGAAGGCGACTTTCACGCCAAAGCCTTTTTACTGCTTTTCCCTGATACACACACATCCTTTTTTTTTTTTTTTTTTTGTATCCCAGCGATTTTAAAACCGTCCTATGCAATTTAAATAAGATTTCCCAAAACAGTCGCCTTTTACGGGGATAAATCAGAGCACTTCCAGCTGACAAAGTAATTTGTGAGGGGCATACAAAGCACCTGAAAACACAGACTGTGAAGAAACCCATTTTAACTATAGCAACAGCACTCGCTGCATAATGTTACAAGGAAAATTATGCAATTAGATCTCTTATCAGACTTATGAACATTCAGATTTATGCCGGTTGGGGGGGGAGGGGGTTAAAAATCATTGTTCACCACATCTCCCTCGAGCAGTACCTAAGGGAGGGGAGTGATGACCAGACAGCGAAAATTAAGAAGAACGTGTCCCACCTTACGCCTATTCTGCCAATCTGTCACGGTTGTTCTTCTAGCTCCATAGGTTTACATGATTTTTTTTTTCCCTAATTTTTTTTTTTTTTCCCCCCCTGACAAGTAATACAAGACAGATTCTTGCCTTCTTAGGATCTTGCAATCTAGTTTAGACATAGCACGTCAAGTGGTGATGAAAGAAGGTTAGGGTGGGTTTGAAGAGATGAGGATTCCAACAGTAAACGATGCAGAGACATCAGTTTGGTAACGTACACATGTTTTGCATGATTCATTGGACCAAAATGGCCAAAGGAACTTAAAAAGCTGTCAAAGGCATCTTTACCTCTGACCTACCTAGTCATCCATCTGCTTCCTCCTCCTGTCAATCAAAGCCCTCCCGTCCTTATCGCTATTCTATTACACACATTTTTCCACCAGCGTTTCTCCTCCAGCTCTTAAAAAAAAAAAAAAAAATCTCAGCAAACATTTCAATCAGTCATTAAAAACCTTGTTAAAATATGCAATGTGTCATCAAATATGCACAGCGTCCTCGTGCAAAACCCGCGGAGCGCAGATCTATCGCGTCTGATAGAGCACTAATGGAAAAACCTCGTAGAAAAAGAACTTTAAATGACTTTCTACGGCTCGGAGCTTTATTTTGCATCCTACCAAAGGAAGCAAAGACAGGGCAAGCGAGCACACCATCTCACACGGCAATTAAATTAAAAGCCCGTTCAGCGCGCCTAGAATAACCCCACAAATGAGACTTTTTCACGCAATTCGTTTGCTGGGCCAACAAATTCCAGCCATGAGGCTTCGCTCGGGCTGAGGCAAGTGCGCAGCAAGTTCACCATCGTTTCCATGCCCCGGGTCACAGCCCGCATCCCACATCCCACATCCCGCATCCCACATCCCACATCCCGCATCCCCCGTGAACGCCAACATTGAAGTGTCGGCAAACACACGTGGAGCAGCCGGTAAAACCATCCTCTAGAACACGGCAATAGCAGTAAAGTGACCTACCGACAGGGAAGAGCCGAGTTTGGGGGGTTTTTTTTCTTTTTTTGTTTGTTTTTTTTTTTCCTCTTTTTTTCTTTTTTTTTCTTTTTCCTCTTTTTTCTTTTTTTTTTTTCTTTTTCCTCTTTTTTTTTGGTACTTCTGCAGCCCTTGTCTCTTCCAGTCCCCCGCGGAAAGAAAGAGTCGCGGAGCTCTCCCGGCGAGAGCCTTGTGGAGCAACACTGAACCGGGAACGGGGTTTTCTGCAGAGCTCCCACACCTTGCAGGTTTATCCCGGAGCCGCCGGGGAACCCCCGGTAACGGCACCCAGCGAGACCCCTCCCGGCAGAGCGGGCTCCCGCCGAGGGGGGGTGGGGGGAGACGAGCAGGACCGAAAACACTTCGATTTTTCACAGCGAAAAGCCCCGGCACGGCCCCCGGGGAGGATGGGGAGGGAGGCGGCCGGTGCCGCCACCTCCACCGGGGAAGGGGCGAGCAGCACCCGCCGCCCCTTCCTCTGCCGCCGCCGGGACGCTGCTCCCCGCCGCCCCCCGGGGCCGCCCCGACGGCACCGTCGCTTCCCGCGGCCCGCTCCGCGCAGCGCTGGGGGCTCCGCGCTTCACGGGGGCGGGAAAAAGAGGGGGAGAAACGGGACCGAGCTGCTCAGGTTCTCCCCCCCCCCATCACACACACACACTCCCCATCCGTACCGCGGCAGCCCCACCCCGAGCAACCCGCAGTAAAAGGCTTTTTACCCTGCGCACCTGCGGCCGCGGCCCGCGCAGGTGCCGGGGGACGGGGCCCTTTCCTCAGGGCCTTGGGCAGCTCTTCTTTACCGGGGAGGGGGGGGGGGAAACGGATCCTGACGCAGGTGGGCAGAGGTGATGCTGCTCCCCCGAAAGGTTCCGCGCTGAGCAGCGCGCAGCCTCCGCCCCTGCTCCGCAGGCAAAGGCGCAATTCTCCCCCCCCCCCGCCGCCATGGCCTTTCTCCCCCCTGCCAGGGCTTGAAGCATCACTTTAGGAACTTCTCAAACCCGACGGGGGGTTCGTCTCCTCCGCGCTTGGCCGCGGGGGATACGCGCTTGGCCGCGGGGGATACGCGCTCTCACCGACGCTCGCACCTTTCCTCACCCCCCCGGTAAAAAACCAAAAGCCAAAGGCAGGGGGAAAGGGGCAGCTCGGGCAGGGGGGAGGCGGCGAAGGGACAGGCCGGTTCCGTTTTGCCAGGTTTATTTTACTCGTTATTACACAGACGATACAAACGGGCAAAAAACCGAAACGTTTCTCGAGGGAGCAGGTACTGGTAGAAATTATTCAGTTCCACAGACGCAACAGAACGCATATAAAAATCACAACATTCGATTTACAGAAGAGTCAAAAATATACACACGTTTATGACCCTGAATTTCTATTAGGAAGTTTCCCCGTCGGGTGTAATCGAGACTGAACATTTCAATGCCCGATGCGTGTTTTCGGTTTGTAATTGTGGGGGTTTTTTTGTTGTTGTTGTTGTTTCCTTTCGATATAAAAATGCGTTAATTGTATAGATTTGCTACTCAAAATTCGAAGAGTTACTATTCTGCTTCGCCGGGGGTGGGGGGAGACCTGGAGGGACGCGAGTTCTCCTTCACTAATATAAGAAGAGGTTTAGAGGGAAGGTCGCTTTACTTTCGATGTGCATTGGGTTCCCCGGGAAATCAGACCTCGGTTAGCTACTTTATGAAAAAAAAAGTCAATTCCAAAACTAAATGCAGTAAAATATACAACTCACAATTCATCTTCACTGGACTACACTATGGTTACCAACAATTCAGTCGTCTATATCTGGTTGGGTTTTTTTTTTCTTTTCTTTTCTTTTTTTTTCTTTTTTTTTTTTTTTTTATATTATTAATTAAAAAGATTTAAAGCAATATAAACAAAAAAGGGGCAAACTGCAAAGAAATTTGAAAAGAGTTGGTCAGCGTTATTTGGCACCTGCAGGGACCGGTAATGGATTTGGCACTTGGGGGCGGGAGGAGGAGGAATACCACAAAAATACTGATATTGCTGATGTCGAGCTATTCCTTTGAAAGAAAAATACAGAGGCAATGAATTTTGCTTTTGGAAGGCGCCATGCTACTTGAATCGCCTGGCCTCCCGGCTTTCTGTTCCTCTGGAGGGGAAGCGGAGCTCTTCCTTGGCCCCGTTAGCCCAGGGCACGGCCTCATCACTTCATGCGAGGAATTGCGGAGAAAAGTGAGAAAGCCATTCCTCGCGGGGACGGCTGGGGACCCTCTGCGGCTCCAGAGGCAGCCGGAAAGGGGCTTCACCTGGGGAAGGGGCAGCGGGAGGAAGACGGAGCAAAGGGAGGGTGGGGAAGGTTAAAGGAATTCGAACGGGAGCTGAAGTTTTGTGACTTAACAGTGAAAACAAACCCAAAGAAAAAAAAAAAAGAAAAGAAATCCGAACAAGTGCGGAAGAAACGGAACGGATGAGAAGCGGTCGGCTACAAGAAATTAAATATTATATACAGGCGTTTCACAGGCTCTTTTCCCCCCCCACCCTCCCCACCATCGCCCTGGTCCCCTAGTCTCCATCCGTGGTACCGGGAAGGAAGCGCTGGACGGTTCGAGAGAGTCTGAGCATCCTACTTATCAGCGGATTCCGGGGCGGCGGTGCCCCCCACACCCCACCCCGCCCCGTCGGCGGGCCGGGAGCCGGGAGCCGGGCCGGGAGCCGAGCCGGGAGCCGGGAGCAGGGCCGGGAGCCGGGATGGGGGGCGGCGGCGGCGGCTCTGCCTCCCTCCCTCCCTCCCTCCCGTCGGGCCGGGGATGCGGCTGGGGCTGGGGGGGGGGCGGTCAGTGCGCTGTGGCGGAGGAGTTATTGTGCAAAAGGGCGGCGGGGCCGGGCGGGCCGCGCCTTAGCTGTGCGAGTAGAAGCCGTAGTAGCCGATGTCCTTGGCGCAGGGCTTTTCGCAGTCCCGCTGGCTCAGCACCTCGCTCTTGAGGGGCGAGGAGCTCTCGGACACCGGCGTGTCCGACGGCGAGATCCGCCTCCTTTTGGCCTGCTCGTAAATCCCCGAATCGGCGGAGTCGATGGACTTAATGGACGAGGGCGTCTCGATCCAGCTGGAGTCGGACAAATCTTTGGGCTTGGAGTCCTCGGCGCCCGGCAGGGGCGAGCGCTCGGGGGCCAGGCTCTCCGCCTCCTCCCCCAGGTAGGGGTTGCCGGCGGCCATGCGCGCCGCCGCCGCGCTGTTGGGCCAGCACGACAGCACGGAGCCCGACTTGCTGCAGTACTGCGGGGGGCTGCGGGCCCCCCAGCCCGACGGGTCGGCGTAGTAGCCCAGCGGCCGCCCGGCGCAGCCGGCCGCCTGCAGCGGCAGCGCCTTGACGCCGGCGGCCGCGTAGGAGAGGAGGGTGGCGGCGTTGCCGGCGAAGTCGGTGGCCGTGTCGTAGGCGGAGGCGGCGAAATCGAGGCGGTTGTTGGCGGGGGCGACGAACCAGCGCTGCGGCGACGGGGCCCCCGGGTCCTCGGCTTGCTGTGGGGAGAGCAGCCCGTTGGTGTGGGGCACGCTGCGGTCGGCGCCGGGCCCCGGGCCGGCTCCTGCCCCCGGGTGGAAGCGGGACTTGGCGTAGTTACTCACGAACTGGTCCTGGAGGAAGGAGCCGGCCATGGCGTAGCGGGCCCCCGGCACGATCTGCGAGCGGGGCGAGTCGTTGGGGGAAGGCGTCAGCCGGTCCATGTCGCAGCCCGTGTAGATCCTGCCCGGGAGAAGGAGAGAGACAGAGCTGGGTGCGGGCCCTGACCCGGCGGCCGCAGCCGTCGGGGGAGAGCCGGGACGGGGCCGCCCCCGCCCCGCAGCCGGCGCTTCCCTCCCGGGCTCGGCCTCCGGAGCGCCGACAGCCGAGGCCTGCGGAACCGGGCGGCCCTTGGCCGTCGGGGCTGGGGCATCTCTCGCTCCGCTCCGGCCTCGGGACGCCCCCGCGGTGCCCGGGCCCCCCGGCCGTGAGCAGCGTGAGGGGCGGGCCGGGGAGCGATGCCGGCCGCGGAACGCTTCTCCCCGGGAGCCGCAGCACCAGCGCTTTTACCCGGTGCGGATTCAGCTCGTCTTTAAACACCTACTGCAGGGAACCTCAGACCAGACGCAGCCCGTGTTCCCGGCGCGGCCTATATATAATTCTCTCACGCTGGGCTGCAATTTGCCATTATGAAAACTTTAATGGATGAATAACTACTATCTGTCTTTAATTCAGGCTAAAACTGTGCTTTAATTAACCCTCCACGCCTCCTGGAATTTCTTATCCAAAATAAACTTGGCCCTTAAACAAATCCAACGTGCTAGACAACATTGAAGCTTCCCCCTCCCCTCCCCCCCCCACCCCATCCCCCAGCTCCTTTCAAGTGACGCCCTAGAAAGTTTGTTTTTCCCATTAAAAAGAGAAAAGCCCTCGAGGCTGGGGGCGAAGGGCACGCAGCCTTTCCAAGGGCCGCCCCGTCACTCTCGCCGAGCCCCCCGAAGAACGGGCAGCGCGGCTGCCGCCCTCCCGGGCACCGGGGGCTCCCCGGCCCGTGATGGAGAAGCCGGTGCTGGGCCCCGGGCCTGTCCCGCCCGAGGTCAGGCCTCGCCGTGGCTTCCAGCCTTGGTCTGAGATGCTGCCGCACCGCTCCCGGGGCTCAGCGAGGCTTAAGCAGGCGCCGAAGATAGGCGCGGTCTTGGGCGCTGCAAGGGAGGCCGCTCCCCGCCGCGGTTTAGGGGTGTAAAAAGGAGAGTTCCCGGTGGAAAAAAAAAAAAAAATAAGGAGGGTTCCCCGCTTCTCAAAGGCGGAGTTCCCGTCCCGCAGAGCCGGGCTCCGCAGCGGGACAGGGCAGCTCCGCTGCCGTCCGTCCCCTCGGGCTGGGTGGGCTGGGGAACGCCGGCCGAGCTGGACCTGCCGGGCGGGATGTTCCCGTTCGGCTCCCGAGGGCTGGGAAGGGCGGCGGGGGCTGCCGGGGGCTGGTGTGTCCCCCCCAGAGCCGCCCTCGGGGGGCACGGCGGGGCGGGCCCGCTGGCTGCGCCTGGGAACGGGCGGGCAGGGGCAGCACGGGGACAAGCCGTGACTAAAACTTCTGGGGGGGTTTAGCTCCACCCAGAAGGAACGGGAGGGGGGGGAAACAACAAAAAAAATATTAAAAAAAAAAATCCAGCTCCAGAGAAGAAAAGGAGACCACTAAATTTCCCTCCGATGCCCGGCTCTGCGCCTTTCGGGGAGCGGGGAAAGGAGAACTTGGGACGGGGCGCAGAGATACGCGCCGGGATAAGCCAGCGCCCAGACGGCCGCGGGTGCAGGCCCGGGCGGGCTGCGCGGAGCCGGCGGAGTCCTCCCTCCCGGGGGGCTCTGCGGTGAAATTCCGGGGTGAAATGAAGGCAGCCCGCACCCCAAAGCTGTCCCTCTTTGGCACGCGCGTGCGGCGGGCGGAAGGGGAATTTAAACCAAAAAAAAAAAAAAAAAATTAAAGAAAAATTTAAAAATAAAAATCCGTTTTACTTACGTGTCATAATTGTCTCGGAAGCCTTTCGCGAAAGGGTTGTGGTCTATTTTCAGCTGCGTGATCTGGGGAAAGAGGAGCACGCCGTTAAAGCGGGGGGAGCCCAGCCCTGCTGCCAGCCGGCTCTACGCGGGGCGCGCAACACGCCGCCGACTGCGCGGCTTAGAGGCACGACGGGCCTGCCGGGGGCTTTCACCGTGTGCCCGAAGGCGCCACAAAATGTGCTATTGAAGCCCCGGCTTTGCGGCGTGCCGCTCTTCCTGCCGTGCGGGTGCATTTAAACCCCGCGTTTAGGCAGCGCGGGGGCTCAGAGAAAAATAATGAAAGCGGGATGTCGGAGCCAGCGTGTGTCCCTTGAAGAAGGGGGCACAGCCTCTAGCCGAGCCAGCCCCCCCCCCCCCCGCACCCAAACCGAGCTCTGAATGTGAGGAAGGGGCTGCAAGCAATGAGGATGCTAATTGATCTCTGCGGGGGTACCGCTGAAGCTAACGGCTGCCCCATCGCTCGCCCGGCCCGGCACCGGGGCAGGAGCTGAGGAGGGGTCTTGGAAGGGGGGCTCGGCCTGGGTAGAAGGGTACGGAGGAGAGAGGGGCGACCTTGCACCGAGGGAGGGAGCGCAGCGGCCGGGCCGGGCTCGGCGGGGCTGCCCTGCCCTGCCCTGCACCGGGGGGGCGGCCGAACGCGAGCGGGATAAAGCGGAGAGCTCTTTACATCGGTGTTTTGGTAGGCGGTGACGGCGATGAACTGGGTCTCGGGGAAGGTGAAGGTCTGCACCCTGCCCGGCTGGTTGGTGTCCTCCGTCCCGTCCTCGTTCACTTCCACCACATGCAAGCGGGGCTGGTACTTGTGCAGGGACTGCAGAACCACCATCTGTCGGGCAGAGAGGAGGGGGGGAAAAATAATAATAATAATAATAATGAAAAAGGAGGGTGGGGGGCCGCGGGAAGAGGAGGCCGTTGGAGCGGCGGAGCGATGCCCGGGACGGCTGCGAGGCCCGTAGCGAAAAGAACGGGTGGGCTTCCCCCCCCAAAAAAACCACCGCCCTCCTCCGATTTTCACCGAATCTACAAAAAACACGCGTCGTTTGGGCAGCGGCAGGGCTTTGCCTGAAGCGATCAGCCCAAAGCGCCCGCGGATGGTCCCCCCCCACCCACCACCACCACTGACCTGCCCGTTGTTGTTTGATGCTCCTTTATTGTTTGTAAGTTTTAGCTTCCCGAAGGAGATTTCCTGGCGCATCCAGTGGGCTCCCGTGTTGGGGGAGTCGGGGTGCATGTACACCCGGTTTCCTAAGCGAGACGGCGACAACAATGACAACAGCAACAACAACCAAAAAAAAAAGGGAGATCGCGGTTCTGGCGTGTGCTGACACCGCAGCCGCGCTCGGGGTCGAGGGACCCCGTGGAAGTTGGCGAGATTTTCCTGCCGAAACTCCCTTTGCTTTAAGGGAGAAGGATTAAAACGGCGTTTTCCGAATAGCTTTTACCTTCTCCCCCACACCCTCTTTTTTTTTTTTTTTTTAACAGAATCATCCCCAGCCCGTTCTCTCGAACTCGCCCGAGCCCGTCCACAAAGGCTTTAATTAACCATTCTCACCTACATATGTGTCGGGAAAAGTGTTAATTGGAGGAACTTGCCTTGTACATTGGTGTCCGCCTTGCCGCAAGGAACCCATTTGCCTCCCTGAAATCTCCAGTGGTTGGGATCCGCCAAAATGACATCCACAAAAATATTGTAGTGAGCCGTGGGATCGAGACCAGAAATATTAAAACTTAGGAAAGGGAACATGCGCCTATAAAAAAAGGAAAAGGAGGAGAAGAAAAAAAAAAAAAAAAAAAAAGAACAAAAAGGAAAAAAAAAAAAAAAAGACAAAAAAAAAGACAGGAGGAAAGCAGGCAAGGCAAGCCGCGGGCAGCCGGCGGCACTCGCGGAGGAGCCAGCCCGTGATGCTGTTATCCTGGCGGCTCCCGGTAAGCCACCGGGAACTAAAAATCCAAAGGAACTCCCTCCTCCCGAAACGTCGAGCTTTCCGCGGGGAAGGGGTGAGGGCAGCGGGGCCCTGCGGGGCGGGCTGGCCCCGGTAGGGACCGGCGAACCCGGCTCCCCCGGGGCGGCGGAGGCTCCGGGCGGCTTCCCCCGGCGGCTCAGCCCCGGCAAACCCGGGCGAGGGTCGGCGCGGCGGCTTACCTCCCCTGCTTGGTGATGATCATCTCCGTCTGGTGCCGGTGGAATTTCAGCCAGAGGGGCCTGTTGCACAGGTAGACCTGAGCCTTGCCCGGAACGAGCCCCGGCTGGGTGGAGGAGAACTGGTAGAACGGTGCCCCTTGGTAGGAATGGCCGTACTGCTGGGGGTACGGGTAGCCCGCCGCGGGGTAGCCTTGTGGAGAAGAGTTGGACAGGAGGCTGTTGTAAGCTCCGTTGGTGATGACAGGATGGTGAGCCATGTAGCGGCTGGGGCTGGCGATGGAGAAGGCTGGGTGAGCAGGTCCGTGCTGGCTGGGGTAAGGGAACATGGTACTGGGAGCAGAAGCGGCAGACTGGGGCTGGCTGGACTGAGAGAGCAGATAGCGATCTGCAGCAGATCCATCGAAACTGTGACGAAGCTCAGAGACCCCGTCCAAGACGGGAGAGAGTTTATTTCTCTGGACGTCCCCTGGTGTGTCCTTGGAGTCAGGAAAATTGTCTGTATCTGACTGATTCGTCATCCCCCTGGTAATTTTTTTCAAAGGTGAACTTCTCTCCAGGTTGTCAGTGGTCGAGATAATGGGATGATCATGCAAGGCAAGCTCAGATCCGCCTGCATGTGGGTAACTGCTGCTCACATTGAGAAATTTCTTGGAGAGCATGATAGAGGGAGAAAGACAATGCTCCAGCTGCATAGCTCTAGCACCACAGTGATAACCCTTCCGTCCCTGGATCTGAAAGGGCTCCTTGGTATCAGAAGCTAGACATCCTGGGACCCTCACTAGACAGAAAGCACTTCATCCACCAAATGCTTCCCAAACGTTTGATTTACTTTTTTTTTTTTTTTTTTTTTTTTTTCTTTCCTTCCTTCCTCCCTTCCCTGGGAGAAGAGATTGGCCAATTGACACTATGCAGCAATCAGGAAAGACTCACTTTTGATCTTGCTGCTTGTGGAGAGGATGAAACGGCTGCTGCCATTGGTTAACCGCTGACAGTAATTTAATTAGATAGACATTAATTAGGATAATCACCTGGCTCCTGGTCGCGACGATCATGGCAAATTGAAGGAGATGATTTTATTGTGAGATAGAAGGAAGGCGAAGGGGGAAGGGAAGAGTGTGTTTGCTGTAAGAGCTCATTATTATGTGACCTTTCCAGCATTTTTTATATAATT
>JAVSBS010023124.1:8357-22851 GCA_033124195.1 Coracias cyanogaster
GCTTCTGCTTCACAGCAAAATCGCTTGTTATGTTAGGGTACAGTCTACGCACAGTCTCCAGCACAACAGACCGTAATGCACCCAGTGACAGAGCCGTACGTCAACCACACAGCGACACCATGTTTGTTCAAAACGGGGGCTTTAACACCAAATAAATACAAGCACATTTCTTCAATAAAAGGCTGTCACACTGGTTCAAGTAACACCTTCTGCAGCCACCTATGGAAGGAGCAAGTACGCAGTGCTCAATCCAAGCATGCACGACGCTGAAGGCTTCACATGCTGTGCCCCATTTGTGAAAGGAAATCTTGGGTATGGACACAGCAACGGCACACACTACAGCAGGACTACATCCACAACGGCACGGATTTTGTTCTTTAACATTACAAAGTTACAGGTCTTAATCTGAAGTAGATTGTAAGCACATAACCACAGTGAAGTCCAGCCCAAGGTAAGTTATACCACAAGTAAACATCATCGTCCCTCGGATGAAAGAAATAGAGAACTGTAAAGCACATCTCATAATAGTCTCTCACCAGATAACCTTATCTTAAGAACTTTAACAACATGTTCCAGTGAGAACTGTTAGTTAACACAGCGACCAATAAATAACATGACCTGCTTGCACAGTAATTTGTACTGTGAGGCTTGGGCTCCAACAGGATCGGGAAAGGACACACTTCCCTTCCTGAAACAGGCCGAGGTCCCCCCTGAAGTGCACACAGGGAACTAGAAGTGAGGAGAGAACCATCTAACACCACACCAGCAGCACCATGCCAGAGGCACACACATCTGTGTTACTTACATTCATCGTAAAACCCATAAATTCTATTGATGCTGGCACATTCATGGTTCCCTCTGAGGAGGAAAAAATTCTCTGGGTATTTAATTTTGTAGGCCAATAGAAGACAAATTGTTTCTAAAGATTGTTTTCCTCTGTCAACATAATCACCAAGGAACAGGTAGTTGCTTTCTGGTGGAAAACCTCCATATTCAAAGAGCCGAAGCAAGTCATAGTACTGGCCGTGGATGTCACCTGTGAAGAGCATTCAGAAATGACACGTAAGGGACCCTCTGCTACATTCTTGGACTGAGTCTAGACAAAGAACAAATGAACGATGCTTCAGCCAGAAAAAAAGTTTGCAGTTGGATACCGTCTATAACATCCTTAAAAATTAGTTTAGCTTAATGTACACAGAATTAGCACATTGAGGTTTGACGTGTATGTCATGCAGTGGTTAACTGCACACAGATGAAGTACATAGCTACTTAAAAATATTCACATCAAGACTCCAAGAAACCAACAGTGGGTTCACCTGAAAATCTGACATCCAGTTAAACCCTTCACTTGACTTGTGGCTGTGGCACCAGGAACCTTTAGCTCATTTGTGGCATCTCCACACAGCATTAGTAATATTGATGGAAAATTGACAACTTAGGGAATTTGCTTTCCTTTGTACCATCTCTGATGTTTTCTTGAAACACTCAGTAATTCACATTCTAGCAGTGAAGTTGTATCGGCACTGAAATGGGTATTTCTGCCTTTGGTTGAAATGATGGGGTTTGCTCCTGACAAGCAGAACACTAAATTGTGATTTTAGACTACCAATGTTATAAATACTGAACAAGCTCTTCCTCAGCGTTAGAATAGGATAAAATGCTGTTTGCTGGAAGCTTTTAAAAGTGCGTTTGAGGCTTTTATTTTGGCTTTCTTCATTCTTTTAGCATAACTAGACACGTACTTGGGCGCAAGATGAGCACCACTGTGTAAAAGTATGGCAAAACCAAACTACAAACAGTACAGAAATTTAAGTTTTCAGCAGGATTTAAAAATACTGTCAAACTATTCAACTCAGAATAGCAGCTGCAGTAAGCTACTGCAGTGTTCCTTTGCTTCCCCTTGTGCCAAACACTAGTTCATTGATAGAAAACCTCCTTTTCAAAACTTCATGTGAACCCCTTCCCCAAAAGACCTGGTGAAACTGGAGCAGTTACTTTTTGGGGTTGGATTATTTTGGTTCCAGCTCCCATTTTGGTTGCCTCTTGCCCACTGCTCCACCCTTAGCATCCAACAGGGTTTAACTTTCCCTTTTGCTACAATCATTTATTAGTTACTCTGTTAATAAGTCAAAGTAGCATCTGGGATTTATTCTCTGCTTAAGGTCTGCATTTACCTGAGACCCTCCACCCCAGCATCAAATCAAAGTCACAGTACTCACCACATATTTTCAGTGGAGCTTCAAGTTCTAGCAGAATAGGCTGACTCAGAAAGATTTCTCTGGATTTTAAGCACAGTCCTCTAATTTCATTCTCTTGAAGCTGGACGTTTTTGCCTGGTTTTGATCCTCGCACTGTCAGGAGGAGTCAAAAGTCAGTTATCAAAATCAACAATATCCCTTGTGTTATTTTAAGAGCCTGCCTAAATGCCACTGTAATACAGGATGCGATGATAACAGGGTAGTGTCAGTCTGATGAGGTGTAACTGCACCGCTGTGTTACCAGAGAAAGGGAAGCGTGTTCTCTTTTGGTTGTACGCTACTGTCATTTAACAGACTTCACGGCTCAACACTTCCCTGTTAAATGTCACATTTTAAATAGCATCAGTTCAGTTCAATTTAGTTATAAAACCCATCTTGGACAATGTGTTGGTTTGTTTTTTTTTTTTTTTTAAATGAAGCAGAGCTGTTCTCTGGAAAGCTTTCTCAACTTCAGAAAAGGAAGTCTCCCATCTAACCAACATCATAGCCCAAATGCGCAAGCTTCCCTGAGCTAGGGAATGCATAACCTTGCCCAAGACAGCACCTAAACTGCAGTTAGCAAACATGGAAGAAAAATAAGCATATGATTGGAAAGTCAGAAGTATCATGAGGAGACATTTTTGGATCACAATGACAAATCAGCAGTAAAAGACAAGCGAGATCCACCTCCCAGCCCCAGATCACCTTGCCCTGCCCAATCCTTCACCCCCCTCCATTACTGCTTCAATCTCCCCCACTACAGCAATTCACAATAGCTGGTCCCCTTTCAAAGCCTTCCTTCTAGTCTGGACAACAAGGACACCAACTTGGCCTGACAAGTCTCTGCATCCACCAGCACATCTTTCCCTCTGTTTATCTATCACCTCCCTGCCCCGTTTCTGTTGCCCAGAAATACAAAGGCCATTTCTATGGCAGCAATGCTGTAACTATGGCTAAATTGCATCCAACAGCATTTCTCAGGGTTAGGATAAGAGTAAGGAAATTGTGATTATGCCATTACTGGTGAAGCTTATAATATATTTATTCAGTGTCAAAACCAGAGACAACATGGAGCACTGATAAGGCTGAAGCTAAAAAAAAAAATCCTGTAGTAAATTTCAGTAAGATTATGGAGTAAGAATAGTCACCTTTACAACATAACCTACTGGTTTAGTCACAAAGCCAAATGACCTCAGAACTTTCACGTCAGATGCCTGGAAACACTCTGACAACACCTCCAGGAACAAAACCACTTCACTGGTAATCTTGCCTAGTTAGATGACTTACTGTGTACAACTCATGTTGGAGTGAGATAGAAGAATCTATGCTCCGATCCAAAAAGGCTTAGCCTTTAGTTAGGAAACAAAAGCAAGCAATAAGCCCCAAGCCCTTTCAAATACAAGAAAACCCATGCAATATCCTAATTCCTAAATAACCTTTAGGTACCTTTTCAGTCCAACCTCAGCGTGAGAAATCTGGAAGATACAGATGACTCAAATCTCTGTACTGTCACTGTCAGCCTTGCACTAGATGAAATCAAGCAGGCAGAGCTGCACTAGGAAAGGCTGGGGGATCACAGGGTGCATGTTTTAGGAAGAACAAAACCAGCTGTGTTCTGAACAGATTGCAATTACCCACTAACACACAAGCTTCCCACTTTTGTGCAAGCCTCTGATCAAGAGGAGAAAGCGTCGTTCAGTCAGCGTGCATCTTCTCTAGATGAACAGAATGACGACTGTGTAATATCACCCATGAAATCCAAGGGTCATTGGACAGAGCCTCTACCAGCACTTACAGGACTACACCAAGACAATTCCGCCCTGCACACTGACTCCCTGAGACTCCAGTCACGGTGGCACACGCTGCCCTACAGAATCACTGGTGATACCCTAAACCACACAATCTTTCCTTGGAACAGGTTTCAAAATTCTACCTTAGTTCAAATTCCAATCTACGCTGGCAATGACACTGAGTTAATTGTAGGCCAAAAGTCATGGTTTTAACAGTGTTATCTTTCAAGCAATACACGCTCCTTTATTCTTCCCTGCCTGTGTATTGTCACTCAGCGCTGACATTACATGGAAACACTGGAATTACCACCAAGCTTCATCTCTTCCATTAAAATATTTGAAGTAATGAAGCATATAAATGAAAGTTAAATCTTTGCCACAGCAGTTTATCATGCATGAGGCTTTTCATCCGCACAGTGATTTTTTTCATCCATACAGTAATTTTCCAAACACTCCCAAGCAAAAAGCAAGTTACTCAAAATGCCAAATATCCAGAAACAAAAAAGAATAGAAATTTGTGAAGTGATCAGATGGCTGAATTAGGAATGTTAAATTTAACAGCAGGGGAAAATTCAACAGTTCACCTTTGTTTTTTGAGACAATACAATATACTTGTATTTAGTTTTCTAAGAAGCAAAAAAAAAAAATATTCTAACTTTCCATGGTTTGGTCTTATTCGAAATTGCAAAAACCAAACCCTGTATCTCACATCCATAAATTAAAAAGTATAAAATATTATACAGAGTATGCAATGCACTGAGTCACTAAAGCTCATGAATAAGGCATATGCATTCATTTTTGCTGAAGACTAAATGAAAATCTGAAAACGGACTGTTGGAGATCCAGGTTTCCTATGTTTCTCCCATGCATTTTCATTGAGCCAGTAGAACCTTCGTGTGGTTTTAGTCACCTGTTTGCAGAAAACCGTGACAAGATAAAATGATGCTTTGTCACAGTTCAAACTCCCTAGCACAGATACCAGAAAGAAGAACGAACAGGACGGTTTGATCCAGTTCTGCAGCACACTGCCTGCCAAGAAGGTCTGGACCACTTCTGTCCAACACTGAACCAGCACAGAAGAAACAAACGTGTTCAATTTCTTCTAACATTGACCTAGATATCCTGAAAAGCTGGGAAAAAAGTATGTATTTTTGGCTTCAGAAGAATCAAATATGCAGAAGTGCATGTTGGTTTGAGAAATCTGTATTTTTAGTGCAAGGATTTTCTCATCCGCAATGAAAGAGCTGGCAAGGAAACGCAGGATGTTCAGCCTGAATGACTTCTTAAAAGGTTTTCCTGAGTTTTCAAGTCACTTAGTCTTGCTAAGAAAGGCAAAAATAATATACTATGAAAAATGTTGTGTTTACAGTTTCTTTTCTCTGCTTTGGACCAAAACAAGGCAGCTTGTAGAGATCAGACAGTACAATACTAATTGGCAGCTTGGTCATAGAGTCAGAAGAGCAGCTCAATAGTACAGTACATGCACATTTGTTCTTTCAACACATAAAAAATAACCTTTCAGAAATGACAGCCTGGAACTGTCAGTGGAACAAGCTAAAGATTAATCAGTTGAGGGAAAAAGTCAGCCCATTTCAAATAATATTTTATTTATGTCTTGTCTCAAGATACTGTTGCACTATTTCCAGACAGTAATATATTCCCATCCTCTTTTTAGGCAAAGATGCTCCTGTTCTTAGGTATTTTTCAGGAGCTTGAATTTCAATGTCCAGTTCAGACAAGACTTTTAACATGTAAAACCTTATCCACTAAACAAGTATGAGAAGTTTTGGACAAACAAGCTCTCCTCTGAGAGAGGAGACCCTTCCCTGAAGCCTGAGCGATCTCTGCAAAGGTACTGACTTGACAATCGGTTCCAACTATTAAAATTAATGTTGGTTTCCAAGACAATAAGGAAAACTGCTGGAAAGCAATTCTAAAATGGAATTGTAACACAGAGGTGAATGCAGTACGGCAGCAGCCCAGCAGAGGGGGAAAGGCAGAAGAGTAAGAACTTCCCGCCCCCCCTGTCACTTCGGTGCAAGCACACAGAGCTAGCACAAAGCACAGCTGCCAGGATCTAGGGTAATTTTAGGTTTCTGTCGATAAATGGGTCAAGAACTGTGGGATCTAGAAGGTATAATAGTCAGAAAACCACACGCATGTAGAGTACAACCAACCTCTACATCACAGCCCATCACCAACATTTTCCAGTTTTCAGGTTGGTGCCACATGATCCTTTAACAAAGACAAATGCTATTACAGAACTGAGTTTGTTACCTCATTCAAGGTTAATATGAAATGGACAGATACTTAGGGAAGTATTCAAAAATAGCAGAAAATTAAAAAGTACTAGACAATTCAGTGATCCAAACAATTCTGTTCAGTCTTACATTAAAAGCAGTTGAAATGCTGTCAATGGAAGTGTTACAGTAAGTCCTCATACAGAAAATGTTTTAAAGAAAATATCAGTAGGTCAGTTCATTTTCTGACTTAGTAAAGTCTCTCAGTTTTACCATATTTTACATGAAGATCTCTGAAATCCTAGAGACTTCTCCAAAAACACTGAAGGTTGGTTTTAATCTTGTTTTTAGCAATTCCTGATGACAGTTTCACATTCAGTTCTGCACCACAGGCATAAAGGGAATAAATAACTTGAAAGTGGTTGATGTAAAAAAGGTTTTACTTTACTGCAGGCACTACCATCTTTGATCAGATCACTTCAAATTCAAAATTGAAACTGAAAAGCAGCTCCTCAGCGCTCAAGCCTTCGAAAGGAAAGAGTTCCAGTCTACTTTTGAGTGACAGAAGTTCACAGCAGCATTATCAAACAGGAGGTGCTGCGTGACTGCAGAACGTTCCTCTTGTAACATCCACACTAGAGAGCTGCCCAGCACCAGGTGCTTGCACCCATCACAAAAGAGACAATAAATTCCTCCACTTCACTGACAGGACAACAAACACAGAATTTAAGGGACTTATCTGAATCCATGGCAGTGGTAATACTTGCCTTCCAAATGCAAAGCTCCTATTTCCCGTTATTAGAAACGGCTGCAACACAGCAGGAAACAATGAACATTAAGCTATACAAATGATGGAAAATTATATGGTTTGAGGTTAAAAAGTGCTGCTTGTCTGTTACAAACTATCACAGCATCTCAACTCATCAACAAATGAAATCTGACCACGTTTCAGAGGAACATCTGTGAGAATCAGACACCGATGACAGCACATGAAGCTGAACAGCAAGCAGCCCTGCAGACCCAACCAATGCTGTATTTAGCAGAAAGGCAAAAAAAAAAAATCAAAGAACTGTATTTGTAAGAAAGTCTTTGCTGTTGTCAGCAAAAGTTTCTCTATGCTCTTTGGCTCAACTATTTTTAATAACTGGATGATCCTCCTTCCCCATTTAAAGCAAATTAGAGAGAATATCTCCTTGACAGCTATACAACAGGCTTTACTGGGAATAGAAATCTGTGGGTGTATAAACAGGAAAGTTTGAGGATTCAGAGTCTTTTTTTGCTGATTTTAGTGCACTAACCAGGATTTCAGCTTTCAGAATGCCTACCACCATTCTAGCCTCACGTGGCTTTAGCCGAAGTAGCCTCCATTCATTACTTCGTTTTCCCTTAATACCATTTGCAGAGGCTGCAGCCCAGAAAAGGTTTTCAGAAATGTATTTCAACTTGCGTTCCGCTTACATATGTTGAAATTGTGTTATTTTACCCTGTTATTTATTGTTAGCACAGCAAGACTAGTACAGTTCAATCTTGTTTTCTAGGTGCGTTACTATGTGCTCCACTTCCAAGCCTGACCCTACCTATCTGCGAACAGCTGCCAACACAGTGGATTGTGTTCCTGTCACTGGAGCCCCTTATCCGTTTCCTCCATCTGACAGGACACAGAGGAAGCCACGCTCACACTCAGGGAATGTCAGGATTTGTCACTCATTCTTTACCTGGAGCCCAGCAGGAATTCTGCCTTTTCCTGGAACCCTTTCCGTGACCATACAGATGTCACTGGTTTTTCATCTTACAGGGAGCTGTTCTAGCATCTCGTCTACTGGCCATTGTAACTTAGCAGGCACGTACGGACACCAGCTCGGAACCATGATGCTACTTACTGCCTACAATACTCCTCCTAGGAGGAGTTTGTCCCTTCTTATTTCCCAGTAACATTAGTTCCATAAATATTCAAGCCTTTATCCACTATCAAGGACACTCAGGAAACATTTCCATACTCTGTGCAGGATACTGTCAGTTATTATACTTCAGAAACCTTATTCTTGTTAAAGTTGTTGTTAGCAGAGTAGTAACAGAGTAGTAAAAGTGACAAAACTAGACAACCTGTACTCTTGAAATTGTTCTGGGCAGAACATTACCCTCATTAGTAAAGAAGCTAACAAATAAAAATTCAATTATAGGACACAGTCTCTGTGTTCAATGTTTTCACAGAACACCTTTCCAGAGTTGAGAACAATGTTACCGAAAAATGGTGTTTGTGACATTTCAACGACTTTTTAAATATTTTACCTTAGAATGAGAAGCTAGAGAGATACTTCCAGGCCTTTTAAAGAATAAACTAACAATTTCAGCTAATTAGCCTAATGTGGATGGGAGAACAGAAACTGGTTAGGTGAAAAGTAAGAATAATTTCATTTGTTCACAGAAGGCAGGATAAAAAGAAAGTAAAACCCCCTCACAAATACATTATTAATACCCTATGTGAAGGAACAAAACCAAGAGTAATTTATTATTAACCCTTTAACCACTTTACCATGACCATTAGACTAGATCCACTATTGGCAGCTCTGCCTCTTCCAACAGTGCAATACTAAGGCAGATTATAAAACACAAAACATCTGCTTAAATGTATTTTCTTACCGATTTGAAATATTTCATCAATTATCTCCTTGGCTTTGTTACCTTTAAAGAGGTTGTATTTTTTGCATCTTACTAGCAAAATCACCTGAGGTTAATCGTTATAAAACTAAGTATAGAGTTTAAAGACAGCTGTAATAAAATACCAAATTGCTCTGAAAAATAAAGCTTGCAGAAGGATTTGGGCAACTCAGTTTGAGTAAGCTGATTATTAAAACCGATTCTGCAGTGTTTTCATGCTCGAGTATGATTTTAATCTGTGCACAACCTTGTCTGAAAAGGGCATCACTTGAAGCAGTTCTGGTACTGGCACACCAGACTTTGTCTAACATTATGCAGTTGTTCTACCAGAACCACAATGAAAAGGTTTTATTCTTTACTCCAAATCTAAACAGAATGAGAATTCCTACACTCTTTTTTTTTTTCTCCTCCATTTAATCCCGTGCAGATCTCCACCTTGGAAGTTCAGTCCTGTCACCTGCAGCCAAACCTTAATTATTTCAGGGAAAGGATGAGTCAAGTAAAATTTAAGCAACCAAAGAGAATGATGTTTGCATAGTAATTCACACAATTCAGTGCTCTATCAAAAATGCAGTGTTTGCTAAAATGCTGTAGCATTTCTCCCTGTCTGGAAAAAAAGTATAAAAATGATAGATTTCCACAAAGGTCAATCATTACTCTGTCTGGCTAAAATGTTTATAATAGGTATTTAATAAGCAGCACAAAAAGCACTAATATAGGTTATTAACATTGGCTCTAAATATTGAAAGAGAAACCTTTTTTGACTCAAGGATTCCCAAAATCCCCGCTGAAATGTCAATAAAGGAAAAAAATTAATTGCAGTTCTGGCAGGTGACGCAACCTCAGGTAACATCTTTAGTTGCAAGAACCGTCTCCTAAAAGATCTCGTCAGTAAACCTTCCGAAGCCTGATTTACGAACTCTCATCTCCTTCAAACGTATAACGCCAGTATAAGCTGGGTAAGAACGTAACCTGCTGACGTAGTACATCTTACTACTTTTGTGAAACTTTACACAAGAGAAATAATTCCAAATCATTCAGATGTCTTTCTAGGATTATCTTATTCCGTGTTTTTTATATTAAGATCTTACACTTTGAGAAAAATCACGCTAGTTACACTAGGGGAAATCAAGTAAAAATTGTAGCTGATACCTGCAGTAAATTGAGCATGTATTAATAGCTCGCCAAACATATGACATACAGGATCGGACATCGACAAATCATACTGCTAGAGTTTCAGGAAAATCCTGGTCTACATTTATGAAGGGAAGCCTTTTAATAATTTAAACCAGGGCAGTTTAAATTGGTAACAGGCAAACCCCCAAAACAGATCAGAGGAAAAGCCCTATTTACTTTTACTTATTCTACTTCAATAATCCCATAATACATCTATAAGATTTTAAACTCCAAATAATTTCCAGAATAGCAGCATTGTTCCTCTGCCTGACCTTTTGCTATCCAAGTAAAGCAAAATTGCACGAGCAACATCTTGTAAGAAGGCTGTAACACAGCTGAAAGACATTTCTCCACCACTTGTCTCAGCAACATCTCAGATGACCGACTCTGTGCCAAATGGAAAAAAAGTTAAATCCCTGACCAAGCTTCTCAAGCGTAAGTCCAGACGAGGTGCCTGCCCTGCCACGGGTGAAATGAGGCTGGATCAGATTAGCTTCCCTCTCTGAATAATTACGATTTTCCTTGATGCTGAAGAACATTTGTCACCGGATACTTTTCAGCCTTCTGCCCTAAGAAAGATGAGTCGATAATTCTAGTCCAGTGCTGACCCCTGCAACCGAAGGGATGATGCTGAAGACGCCTCCTGCAACTTCTAGGTTTTCCTTGGATTTCGAAACTCCCATGCAACTCTTGTCAACGCAGAGCACTAACAATACAACACAATAGGACCGAAACGCCAAAACCCAACCCCTCTATTCACATCTAAAACCCCACCATATGTTATGAATTCAGAGCCGAAGTCCTGTGGTAGCATTAACGCAAGCAGCTAATCAAAGCTAAAACCACGATAACCTGAAAAACGTGCAAGTCTCCTCCGACTTTCTGAAAAGCTGCCTCAGCACGCTCTTTAAACACGCTCAGTCTTATTCCCACAGCCCCACGGCTGCCCAGCCAAGCACAGACCCCACGTGCACGTGTGGATGGCGAGAGGAAACCCCACGTTTTTGTGAAACACTTTCCCGCTAAAATACTACTAAATTAAGTATTTCCTTAGAGCTGGAGAGGGGGAGAAAGGGGGCAGCCGGCTCGTCCCAACACCGCACCTGGAGCGCAGAGGGGATGAGAGGGCAGGACCGGCTCGGAAACACAAGGGTTGAGGGAAAAGTTGGGGCTGATGAGCAGAGCCGCCCGAGGAGGCGGCGGGGGAGACCCCCGGGAAGACAAAGCGCCTCAATGTCCCTCCATTTTGGTCGCCCCGAGCCCGCCGGGCGGGCAGGACGCGGTGCCTCCATCACCCGCGGCGCTGGCTGAGGGGGGACCACGGAGCCGCCGCACCGGCGAGCTCCCAGGCACCGGCCCGGCCGCCACCCACCCCGCGCCTTCCCCGACCCTCACCCTCCAGCAGCCGTTGGATGATGCTGTCGATGTTGAGCTTGTCTATATCCGCCATCGCCTCTCAGCGGCCGGGCGGACCCCTCCCCGCGGCTCCCCTCCCTCCGCTCGCCGCTTGGCCGGCCCGACTTCTCTCCTCGTTTTGTCTCGTTTTTCCCCTTCCTCCTCTGCTGCCCGCTCTCCTTCTTCCCTCTCTCGCCTCCCCCCCCCGCCCCCCCCTCGACCGCCGCTCTCAGCAGACACCCAGCACTGAACAAAATGGCCGCCGTCTCCTCAGCGAGCTCGGCCGGCGCACGGATACTACGAGTGCGACGCGGCTCACCGGAAACCCTTTATAGGTCGGGCGGGAAAATCGGGGCGGGGGGAATGTGCTGCGTCGCACGCTCGCGATATCCTTCCGCTCACGGGAGGTGAAGTAGTGCGGCGCTGCCGCCTCCTGCTGTCGGGGGCCGTCGAAACCTGGCCGTGAGCTGGACCGGCAGGCGTCTGGTGGTGGCGGGAGGCGGTGGCTGGGGTCAGTGCTGCCTCCTCATGGCACCTGCTTGGAGGTAAGGTTGCCTTCACCCGTGAGGCGGCCATGGCTTGGCATGAGGGGCATGCAGCCCTCCAGGGAATGGGCGCTTCCCAGCCCTAAAACAGGGCGAACAACACCAAAATCACACCTGCAGGTGCCATCTCCCTCACAGGGTGCTGCAGCCTGCGGCGGGAAGGCCCTTGGGGCATGTGGGGCCGTGCTGCCTTCACTTGGTCCCCTCACCAGCAGCATGGCTCCTTCCAAGGTCCCTTGGCCCCCAGCCCACACAGTGCCCCTCTTGAGACCGACAGACCCTCAGAGCCCGTCACCAGCTCCTGCAGAACAGGTCCTGGTCCCTGCTGGGCCGTGAGCTCCCATCTTTCCTCATCCATGGCAATTCCCGCATCCTGAGCAAACCCTTCAGCTCCCGAGCAACTTCAGAGACATGCCTCTCCCCATGTAAATACTTTTAAGTATCAAACATCAATGCTTTGAAATCCTTATGGATGGAGAAATTAGCCTACTCTTCCAAGAGCGTCTTGCTATTTTATTTAATGCTTCTGTTATTATTTTATTCTATTTGTAGCTCCGGCTTGGCTACACGCAACTAAATGGGGGTTCTGCTCATGAATCGGGCTGCGTTTGCAAGGGTCATGGGCTGTGTGGGCCTTTCCCACTGTTCGGTTTGCACCTCTGAGGGAATGTTGTTTAATTGCTTTATTTACTCCTACTTTAATTTGCAGGGCTGGCTGTGTCAACCTCTTTCCTCCTCCCCTCCCTTCCCTGCGTGGATTGCTCCCGCTACGCATGCCGGATTCCTCCTGCCGACACTTATACAATATTCATACAGCTTATTACAGCGGTGGGGCCGGAGCAGAGTTCGGGTTCGTCAGGGCGATAAAGCAAAGGACTTGCAGTCTCAGCACACCGTAGATCTGGCGGGAGGAAGGAGATAAGAAGATGCACACAGAGTCTACCTGAAACGCAGGCACTTGCCCTTTGCAAGAAGCAGCTTCAACACTTGACTTCCCTGAGCCAATGCTTATTGTAGCGAGTGCGCCCGAGCTGATATGCTAATCTTAGTCACGCTGGTGTAAGCCCAAAGTAACCCTGTTGAAGACAATAGAGTTACTTCAGATTTACTTCAGCGTGACAGCCTGTGCAGATTTACATCTATTTTTGTGCTGCACCTTCCCAGGGAACAGCTCCCCTGGCTCTCTGGCACCGAATGCTTTCTTTCTCTTTCCAATCCCTTCTAATTCTGTGGGGCAAGTTGTTCTCTCGGGCTTAGATGAATTATTTAAAAAGGGAAATTGGTCCTGTGTTTCCAGAGGAACCTTCCTGGCCTTTTTTTGCTTGCTGGAAATATTTTAATCTTCTCTCATCCTTAAGCTGTTACTCCTCTCCAGGGACAAGCTCTTCAAGGATCTGAGCACCTTTAGTAGGGTGCTGAGGCCCCTTCACTCCTTTTTATGCTCTGGGAAGCAGGAGGGAGGGGGAGAGCTCAGCACCTTTCAGAGTGCGGCCCAGGAGACATGCTTGGGAATTTACTGGAAACACCATCCTTCTAGAAGGAAGGATCTGGCCCTTCAAGAGGCACCATTCAGGGTATCTCACTTGCTGAACCACATCAGGCAAGGTCCAAAGCACTGTCAGTTCTTGTTAAAAGAGGCATGGCCAAGGAGAAGGCAGACAAGTGGCAGATAAAGGCGAATCTGTTGAGGCCCCCTCATCACCTTGATAACCAACGTGCCTCGCCACAGCTCCGCAGCTCGACAGCGGCTGCCAGCACTCGCTGTCCTCTTTGGAGGGGGCTCTATTTTTGTACAGGGTCTTTCACATTTCCATTTTTACTATGCGAACATAAAAAATAAAGGCCCTTACCTAACAGCAGTAAACTCTCTGATGAGTCAGAGAGATTAAAATGCCACCACAAAATTATCTTTTTAATAAGCTATCTTTTCTCTGCTGGAAATAACAAGCCTCACCCCACACCAGCTTCTCTGATTAGAAAAGGGACCCAGCCAAGGTGTTATAAATATCCTATTTTGCTCTCCAGTGTTGCTCACAACAATGATTTATTTCTAGAGGGGGAGCAATCAGGGAAATCCCTTTGTCCTTAAACTCTGCACATGGGCTTGAAGCGTTTGGTAATTTTGAAGCTTATGGTTCATATATTCCCCCTCCTCCTTTCTCTTTGTCCACAATTTCTGCTCGAGCTCACTAAATATATGATGATGAACAGTGTAGCTTGCTCGCAGCTCTGAGACCTTTATGTCTTTTCCTCCTTCCCCCACCCCAAAATTCCACAAATAAATCACCGCTTTGGTAATGTTCCTTGGAAGCCTCCATGTGGAATATCTTTCCCCACTGATTTGTCCTCACTATCTTGCGCGTGCCACTTTGGGTGTTGTACGGTTGCTCATAATCTGGCTATGTTTAAAAATATATTTATTATATATATAATACCCACCTACATACAGGAGC
>JAVSBS010023127.1:0-14528 GCA_033124195.1 Coracias cyanogaster
AGGGACCTGGGGGTGTTGAGCCTGGAGAAAAGGAGGCTCAGGGGAGAACTTCTTGCTCTCAACAACTCCCTGAAAGTAGGCTGGAGCAAGGCAGGGGTTGGTCTCTTCTCCCAAGGAACAAGCAAGAGGACAAGAGGAAACAGCCTCAAGTTGTGCCAGGCAGTGCCATGGCTTGGCAGTATGAGGTTAACAGTTGGACTCGATCTCAAAGGTCTCTTCCAACCAGAACGATTCTATGATTCTAGAGTTAGGAAGACATTTTACACGGCACATATAACATGAATCCAGATCAGCACAACTGTACCTCCTACAGACAGTCTATGGATAAACACAAGAAGAATTGAGGGTAGTATGATGCTACAAGAACAAATGAATACCCTGCATACCCTGATGATGCCATCCCTGGTTTTGGTGTCAGAGCTCAAGCACAGAAGCTCTACAGGAATGAGATCCCCTGTCAGTCTGAGCGCAGACACATCACGCCTCTGAAAAAGCTCTAATACAGCAATGCCCTATTTTGTAAAGCACCAGCCCAGCCTCCTTTCCAACCACCCCATCACTACTTTCACTCCTGGCATTTTACCAGCCTCACTTCATGCTTTCAGCCTCAGCGAACACAAGATAAAATGGTTGGTGGCATCAGAATTCATTCCACCATTTCCAACCTCATGGTGTAAAAGGGAGAGCGAGCGAAGGGAATAGCCCGAGAGGGGACCGGGGACTCCGCGCTCCCCTGGCAGCAAGGCCAGCTCTGCTGTGTGACCTACTTGTTTGTGACTGCTGAGCAGCAGCAGGCTGCAATAGGAGGTGACAGCTTTAACTGGGACTGCAGGGCTGGGGGGACGGGAACAGACAGCCAGAGGAGCTTTGCACTTCTCTTAACGCTGTAATTTAAGATCTCAGCCCCTGGCTTTTCAGATCTGCTGGATAACTTATATTAGTGTTAGCCCTGCCAATAACAGTGAGCTAAACTTGCAGATATACTAAACAATTCTCCCCTCCCTCCCCAAACCACTGTATATCACTTTTTTTTTAATGCGGTACAGATACACACTTTTCACTGATGATTGTCTAAAGTTAGTTTCCTCTCTCGTGCTTTATTTCACCTCACATCCCCCATCATAATTTCATCCCTGTTGCTCTTTACTGTATTCAACTACTGCCTCACTTTTAACGTCTTCACTACTTTCAACTTCTTGTTCAAACTCCAAACTAGGTCTCCTCGGTTTCACCAACCAGAGCATGCAAAACAGCAATTCTTTTGCCACAACTTCTGCATTTACCGAACCCTCTGATGAAACCTGTTGCATCGCTCTTTAGTTTCCCTGTAGGTGCTAGAGCATAAGCCCTTGACCGGAGCTGATCTGAGAAGAGCCTCTATGGTCTTTAAAGGACCTGTTCCCTACATTAAGCACCTGCAGCTGGGACTTCCTTGCTCCTGGGATGACCATAGGAGTGCAACTTATTTCTCTGGTGGTGATCTACACTACTAATAGTAGATGCCATTAGAATACACCCAAGAGAAGCATTCCTCTTGCTAACTAAATTATTAGCAACAAGCCTTTATCTGTACTCTATACTAATTACAAATAGTAAGCTTTTTCTATAGATTTTTGGGGGTATGAAGGAAGCAGGTCAGGAAGAATAATCTTAAATTCAGGGTTATTCTCCTTTCAGGATAACACAGTACAGCTGCGTGCATGTGTATTGGAGCACTGCTGATGACACATCAAAAGAGTTCTGCCACCTCAGCACTGAATCTGGAATTCACTTTATCCTGGATGTATCCTGTGATCTCAACAGACAGACTACAATAAAAACAGTGCACACTTTGGGACAGATGGGGTTTAAAACTCATTTAGGCTCAGGTCTGCTTATCCACCCACCACACGTCCCTATCAATATTGTTGTACCCTCAATAAATACTTGTTCCGTGTTTGGTGAAGTACAGAACCACTGCGTAGAAGTGAGGAGTTGCTGCCTACGCAGGGGCTACGATACTCTAGAAGACCGAGCTCCAGAGAAATACACATTGCAACTGGTTCACAGAAATATATCGCAAAATCTGTCATCAGGCTCTCCACAACAGTTCTTATGAACAGCCTTTCTTACTGTCCTTCGTGTGCTTATCAGCAGCCATCCTGCACATAGAGTGGGGGAATTAATGCGGGCTGGGAAAATGATATCTTATCTAGAGGCTGGTACTTCCTAAGAGCACAACAACTGTTTAATTTGGCAAGAAACCAAAGCACACCCCACATGGTGTACTGACAGACTTCTATGAGCAGCAGTGCTGTATGCAGCTGCGGTATTGCACGGTCTCGTGTTGGGTTCTGCTGAGGACTGCAGCACTTTAAATTCAGAGACAAGAGTAACATAGCAAGTCTGAGGTGTTACAGAAACAACGTGTTCATCCGAGATGTGCGCTCCAGTCTGAATACTGAAAAAATGCCAGCTGCCTCACCCTCATATGCCCCATAATAGTGGTGGTTAATTTTCCATGTATCGCCAAGGGAGGTGAAGTTAATCCACAGTTAATTCGACTAGCCATGTAAAGGCTAGAGACCACTTCAAATTTCACACTTAAATAACACTTATCCTAAACCCATTAGGAACCACGTACAACCATTAATAAATAAATACAAAACCCAAGATCAAAGCAGCGACCACCCTACATAAAAAGTCAGATAAGAGAATGCACTTTGTGTAACAGAAACTTCACCCTACAGAGTTTTAGAGCCTCATAAGAAACTCAGCAAACCCCACCAGTCAGGCCACAGGCAGAAGCAGTACCGCTGCCTGAAAGCAAAACTCTCATCTGCAAACATTCATGTGCCAACCTCAAAACACCAAGTAACAGGCAATGACAATAACATTGGGATGCAAACGTTGAGGCAAGTGATAGGAAGTTACTCCTTTAGAAGAGCATCACCACTCACAGGGGGCTTCAAATACCATCACTTCCAAGTTCCTGCCTCGCACCAATCCCAAATTAGACACAATTCCCAAGGAATCAGAGCGCAGACAGAAGGACAGATCCCCTGCTCAGTGAGTTAAACAAGTGTAATGGATTACATGGAGCATAAGCAGAACTTAAAGATGTGCCAAGGCCCCAGTAACTACTTAAGTTTAAAAGAAGCACTGATACTCAAATCGTAATGGTAACACCACAACCACAAACCCCCATTATAATGTAACTACTTACGGTATTTTGCGACGCATCTTTTATTGTTTTCATTTTATAGGGGGAAGTAAAGGTAGCTAGAAAAAACCCCAAGGGTTTAGACTCCTGAAGTGCAAAGATGGCACTGTTTTTATGAATTATCATAACACTTAACCAGTCAGCAGGCCAGGAGAAGCAGCCAGACTCCAGCAGAGCGGAGCACAAGCTCACCCAGCCGCCCTGTGAGCGCCCAGCCGCCTGTCCCGCCTCAGCGAGTCCCTGCCCAGGCCCGGCCCGCCGCCTGCCCGCCGCTCCTCCGCGGCCTCACTGAGCTGCCCAAGGCGCCAGAGCCGCCGGCGCTCCCCCCGCTCCAGCCGGGCCGGGAGCGCGGGGTGGATCCGCCCCGCCGGCCTTCGTCGTCCCGCCCCGCGGGGCGGGCCCGGGAGCGCGGCCGTCCCCTCACGGAGGCGGTGGGGACAGAGGGGCCGGAGCGGGCCAGTCGCCGCCGGCGGGATGGAAATGGAGGTGGAGGCCGCGGGGGACGAGAAGGCCGGACCCGCGGCAGGCGAGAAGCGGGGACCCGCCGAGGCCGCGGGGGCCGCTCCCGCAGGCGGCGGCCAGTACGAGCTGCCCTGGTGAGCGGCGGGGGAAGGGGGAGCGCGGGCCGCCATTGAGGGGGTGGAGCCAGGGAGGGAGAGAGGGCGGAACGGGCGAGTGCCATTGGTGCAGAGGGCGCTGGGGGGCGGGCCTTGCTTTGCCGTAGCCTATGGGGCGAGTGCGGGGCGGGGCGTGCCGGTGGCGGGAAGGGGGGGTCTCGCGCCGCGCTGTTGGGCCTGTATCGGCGCCTCGGCGGAGGGCACCGTTTGTAGGCCGGGCCCGGCCCCGGCCCCCTTGGGGCCTTCCCCTGAGCCCGCCGGGCTGCAGGAGCAGCGTCCGACCGGGAAGTGCCGGGTCCTGGCAGCATGCAGTGATTGCCCAGGCAGGGCTGGGACCCTGCGGAGTCCAGACTAAGTCAGGCCTGCGCGGTGGAATCATGAGAGGGCGCACGGGGTGGCCTCTCCCCTTCGCCCTGTCATGTCAGCCTAGTGCCCGAGTTGAGCGCTTCTTTCTTCCTTTTCCTTCTTTATACTAGTGGAAATAAAACAACCTTTCAGGAATTAGTGTGTTGGAATGTTGTGCTTAGTTAGAGAGGACCCTGCAGCGCTTGCACTAAAGACACATGAAATCATCTTTGTCCTAGCCTGTCTTAACGTAATCCTCCATTTCTGTTGGTATAAAGCACTATTAAAGTTTTATTAGATGTGCTGAAGTGTGTGTGGGTTTTACTTTTACAGGGTGGAAAAATACAGACCCATGAAACTGTGTGAAATAGTTGGAAATGAAGATACAGTGAGCAGGCTGGAGGTGTGTAGCTGTCCAATTTTAGGGGTTAGCTAAAAACCCCAATTCTGCATAGATCTACAGAACAGTAAAAGCACTTTTATGATTTTACATTCTTACTTAGGTTTGTGGAAAAAACCTTTCTGATATCCTTGAGAAATTACTTATTTTAGGACATGTTTGAGTGGTGTTCTGAGGAAACAACACCTTATTGAATTTGACTTTGTTTAAATTGGCCCTGTTTTGATACAAGGTAGAAATTTTGTAGCTGTTTTAATAACGTTGTTACAATGAATAAATATTTTATATAACAACAGAAAGAAACATAAACATAACGTGCTTTCTGCAAGAAAAATATTTTCCTTGACAAATTAGTTTGTGAACACTGTTAACAGAAAGCTTATACTATCAAACATGTAACAGATGCAAAGGCAAGAGTACTAAAGGTCTGTACGATTAAGTGCTTTTAAGTTTTTCCATATTATTCTAGGGTCTGACTTCTAACAGTTAAATTTAAAAAAAGCCCTCACATGAAAGCAGCAAGGTTCAAAAAATAAAAGTGGGGAAAAAAGACGTTGTAGCTGTGTCTCTTATTACTAGAACAGAATAGGAAACTTTGTTCCCACTATTTTATGTGATTTAAAAAATTTTTATTCTTTCTTAGGTCTTTGCAAAAGAGGGGAACGTACCAAATATTATAATTGCTGTAAGTATTGTTGTGCTGAACTGTATTTCACTGTGTTGGTCCTGGCTTCTGAAATCTAGCCACACTAGCCTCCCAGTATAGATCTGCATTCCATCTGAGCATACTGGTAAAAGAGATGCAGATGTTCTCAGAGCATTGTTCTTGGCAAAATAGACAGATAGCAAACAGCTTTCCATTAAAAACCAACCTGGGCCTCGGGTGCCTATGGAAGCGCGTCTTGCACTTCTCCCTGCAGCATTTCTCTCCTCTGCTAGAGGCAGGATCCTGAACCCAGCAACCTCTAGTCTGATGTTCTCTCTGCCGTTCCTCTGTTGCAGCTGGTTTTCATGACTGGGGAGTGTTATAGAGAGTATGGCTTAGAAAATTACATTAAACTTACCAGCAGTTGTTGCATTTTGCATTTTTAGGGTCCCCCAGGAACAGGTAAGACCACCAGTATCCTCTGCTTGGCTCGTGCTCTGCTTGGTCCTGCGTTAAAGGATGCTGTTTTGGAGCTGAATGCCTCAAATGACAGGTGAGAATAAACAAACCTTAGCAAATGTTAATGAAAGAGCAAGTATCCAGTTTTATTTTTAATTCAACTCAGGCCAGCATCATAGACTTAGTGCTATAGTGAGGCCTCTAGGACTTATTTTAATACAGTTTTTCCAGCTAAAAGGCAATCTTTGGTGTCCACTTAGCGACTTATATATTATTGCTTGATGTTTTTATAAACTTGATAAATACTTTCACACACAAAAGAATGAACAGATGGAGTACAGAATCCGTAACGGTACTCTTCTCTTGAATTTACCTTAAGGAGTTAAGCTTCCTGCATTTATGAAGATCCTCCTAAGAAAGAAAAGTGAACAAATTGTTTATAATGGAACTCTTCGATGCTTAAGAAAAACAAGTGAAGTGATAGAAATTAGCGCTGCAAGGGTAGTTGGGGATAAAATGTAGAATAGAGGTGTTAGGTATGTAGAGGACACTGACTCTGCTCCAAGGATCAGGCACTAAGGGCTGATAATATTTCCCAAGTTCTGTAGCAGACCCATCCTGAAGTATTCTGAGGACGTTTCCTGGAGGGTTGTTTATGAGTACAATAAATTTTACCAGCGTTTGTTCGTTTCAGTTATAGAAGAGCTGTAGAATCCCAACATCCATTTTCTAAACAGAACAAAAGAGTAAAATCCTTTCTTTTTAAAAGCAAGCCTTCATTGGGACTCTGTCTAGGAAAGCACCTGCTTTGTGCTAAAATGATGCAGTCTGTCCAGCTGTTTTTCTTAAACTCTCCTGAGTTTAAGGAGAGGGTCTGGGTCTGTGGAGGGAGCTGTGTGATGTACTGGCAAAGCAGCAGCGTGGTCTGAAACGCTTCTACCCGTGTTCAGTTATTACTCCTACCTTTTGCCAGTGATAGGTCATTTTGTGGCAGTACTGCAACTGGAGTTACTGGTTTTATAGATATATACACACACTGCTACTCTTATTTTTTTCAAAACCTCCAAAAATTAAGAGTGTTGGTGTTTAAATCAGAATCAGTCTGGCTTACAGCATGGTTTCCCAGCAGTGATACTGGCACAGCTGAAGGGGCAGGAACAAACAGTGGGAGAACCGGGAGCTCAGGAGCGCTTCAGCCACCCTGGCTGCTAAATACTATCTATTATGTCATTTCACCCAGCTGATCATGAATCACTTGCGTTATTGTTCCAGAGGCATTGATGTGGTGAGAAACAAAATCAAAATGTTCGCCCAGCAAAAGGTCACGCTTCCAAAAGGTCGGCATAAAATAATCATCCTTGATGAAGCAGACAGGTAGGTTGGTATTTTTGTAACCTCGGCTACTGTGTGGAACGTGTCGCATCCGTCCTGTCTGCAGAGCTGCTGTCTGGGACAGTCTTAGATGTTTCTATCAGGCTATCAGAAATAATCTGTTAGGAAATAAATATACATAGAGCAGCAGTCTTAGGAAATTACTCGTATCAAGCAGAGATGATTGCAGAATGTTGGGGTGGAACGCTGTGATTTAGCTGGATATGAACAAGCATCTTCCCGTTTACTGGCTCTTTCCATTGGAAAAGAGTCTGGCCGATGTAGACAATTTCACTGAACAGAAACAGGACATTCTTCTCCATGCAAATAAGTAGTAGTATTCATAGCAGTATTCTTCAGAGTATTGGTGATTTATGTTTGGGTGTTAGTTTTATGGAGGCCTCAGCAACTGCCTGCATTGTGGGGTGATTTGTTCACATCACTAGAAAAAGCTGATTAGTTTATCAAGCCAGAGTATCAAGTAATGTGTAAAGCACTGTTTAATATCAGTAAACTCTGAAGCTTGTATGAAAATCATTATTAGGCTGCACCTGTAAGCCAGTGAAGGGTAAAATCTGACCTAGCTCTTTTCTCCCCCAGCATGACAGATGGAGCACAGCAAGCATTGAGAAGGACAATGGAAATTTATTCCAAAACAACGCGCTTCGCACTTGCCTGCAATGCCTCTGACAAAATCATAGGTAAAGTGCTGCTAGTCCCTGGGAGCTTTGGTTATATGTTCTCCTTGCTGTTGGCTGACTTCCAAGGCAGTCTTCAGACATACCTTGGCCCTGCTCCTTGCAGGAAACTATGGTACTTCTGAACAATCCAGCCACTTGTACACCCAGCTAATTAAAGATGAGTATGTTTGTGTAGCGGGTGAACCGTCTGAACAGCTGCTTTTGATGGGCAGTGATGTGCCTGACTGCAGAAGCAGATTTCTCCTACTTTGGCCTTCATCTCCATCCCACTCTGCTACAGTTTTAAGATACCTGATGTATTGTTTAATGCATATTGAACCCCTTTTGTTGTCCTGCTTTCTGAAGCATCAAAGTTTGCCTATAGGCTAACACATTGTAGACTTTTCTTGTTCAATAGTGACAGACATAAACATAAACATTCAGAAAACAAGGTAAACAGGAGAAGCCAAGCTTCATAGATAGTTGCACATAAACTCAAGGGTGACGCTTGGGCTCAAGTGAAGGACTGTAACAATTGTATATGCTTAAGGAGATGCTATATTGTCTGGAACTGACATGTTCCTCTTTAAAAGAGGACAGAGAACTGGAAGCTGAGATAGTGTCTTCCAAGATGAAAACAAATGATATTTTTTTGAGAAAAGAGGGAAATGCTAATTCCACATCTCTGTCCTCAGAACCTATTCAGTCCCGGTGCGCAGTGCTGCGTTACACCAAGCTGACAGATTCACAAATCCTTGCAAGGCTACTGAAAATTGTTGAGAAAGAGGATGTACCATATACAGATGATGGACTCGAAGCCATTATCTTCACAGCCCAAGGGGATATGAGACAGGTAAAAGAAGAAAGGTAATGAAACAAAGGCTTCTGTTTGAAGCAAATAAACCTGTTGAATTGTGGCTCTCCAGGATTTATCTTCAGAGAGGTAAAGCAAAGAAGGTGTGACCTGTGGCACAAGAATAACTAAACTGGTTTTGTGAGGGTTTAAGGTGGATCTGCTCCTTAAAACTGAAATGGTGGGAACTGGATCCCAAATTTGTGGAAGGAAACAAAGCCTTCACACAAACTGGAGGAGGGGAGATATAGATTAGATGTAAGGAAGAAGTTCTTCACGCTGAGGGTGGTGAGACACTGGCACAGGTTGCCCAGGGGTGTTGTAGATGCCCCAACACTGGAGGCATTCAAGAGCAGGCTGGATGGTACTTTGAGCAACCTGGTCTCGTAGGAGAGAGGGGGGGATGTCAGGGGGATTGGAACTTGATGATCTTCAAGGTCCCTTCCAACCCAAACCATTCTATGACTCTGTTTGCAGTTCATTCTGTTGCTTAATTGAAAACTGCTTATTTGACATCATTTTCTGGAAAGTCTTATTTCATCCGGGCAGGGGAGTGAGAAGCAGAGCACTTCAGAAAATGAATAAAACACTTTTTTTTTCCTTTTATAGGCATTAAACAACTTACAGTCCACCTATTCTGGATTTGGCTTTATAAACAGTGAAAATGTCTTTAAGGTTAGTAACAGTGCAAACCAGTGATGCTGGGAGCTTGGGAGCACAGCTGGGTGAGACCTTCAGTTGGGTCTATGATTCTTTGATGGTTCTTCACCAGTTTGCAGACAGCACCGTGTACGTAACAGTTACAGTGTTGGGCTAAAAAAGTGCCTTCTGAGAAGGGAGAGAGCACTGGCAGTCCTTCATGGCTGAAGCTTTGTGGCTTTCCAGCTCTCTCAAAGCACATGAATCACATATGCTGGGAATTTTCACAGTGGTATCTTTTGTATCTCTTACTTGGGTGTTCTCATTCCGTGCTGTTGAGTCTGCTGTGGCAGAGTCAGGGAACGACTGGAGAAAGTCCAGCAGAGGCTACAAGGATGGTTAAGGGTCTGGAGCTTCTCTGTGAGGAGGAAAGGCTGAGAGCCCTGGGGCTATTTAGCCTGGAGAAGACTGAGAAGGGATCTGATCAATGTTTATAAATATCTGAAGGGTGGGGATCAAGAGAACGGGATCAGACTCTTGTCAGTGGTGCCCAGTGATAGGACAAGGGGCAACGGGCACAAACTAGAACCCAGGAGATTCCACCTCAACATCAGGAAAAACTTATTTCCTGTGAGGGTGCCAGAGCCTGGCCCAGGCTGCCCAGAGAGGTTGTGGAGTCTCCTTCTCTGGAGACTTTCAAAACCCACCTGGATGTGATCCTAGGCAGCCTGCCCTAGGTGACCCTGCTTTAGCAGGGGGCTTGGGACGAGATGATCCCCAGAGGTCCTTTCCAACCCCCACCATGCTGGAATTATGTGGCAGGCTAGCTGAAGAGTCAGATTTCTTAAAATTTAGTTTGTGTTGTAGAATGTGCCTGATTCAGTACTGAGCTGGAGAGAGGCTTGGTGAAAATACCAGGCAGGGGTTTAATGCAGAGTTCCCTAGTATTTTGCAGCGTGCTGTTTCTCTTTGACGCAGGTATGTGACGAGCCTCACCCTCTGCTTGTGAAAGAAATGATACAACACTGCATAAACGCAAATATTGATGAAGCGTACAAGGTTGGTTTTGATGTCTGCATCTGTAGACAAGACACTTTTTCTCTGCAGAATTCTTGTTTGTTTTGAAGGATTCACACTGTGTGCTATTTTTTCAGATGAGGGCGATAGCATGCGGATGAGTTGATGAATGAAATCTTTTTTATGCAGGGTTTTGTTCGGATGAATAAGCCAATAGGCAAAAAAAAAAAGTATTAAAATTACTTGCTAAACAATTGAAGTTAAATCATTTGATAAATAGTACATGCAGCTCCAGTAGTTATCTAGAGCTGTTCCAAAGTGGATATACTTGACTCACCCGATCAGGTTTGCAGATAAATGAGGATTCTTTTTGCCTGCAGATTCTTGCCCACCTGTGGCGACTTGGATACTCTCCAGAAGATGTGATTGGCAACATCTTCCGTGTGTGTAAAACCTTCCAAATGCCAGAATATCTGAAACTAGAATTTATCAAGGTTAGTACCAGTTCCTGCAGGGGTCTCTGATGCCTTTTTAAGAGGACGTGATCCCTAATACAGGGGCAGCCTCAGGGTTTTCTGTTTGAGATTTGCGATATTAGCACAAAAAATTTCTTTCTTGACCTATTGCTGCTTTCCTTCCCGCTCTGCCTCACCAGAATGGTCATGTGAAGTTTAAAGTCTAACCACCCACAGAAGTGCCAAAAGTCACTTTAGTGATGATTAGAATTAGTAACAAATATAATGCTGGCTCAATTTATTTGCATCAAAGCCTCAAATAACTCCTTGAGAACTTCCTTCAAGCGTATACTTGATTCTGGTCCATTAGAGAGTAAAATACTAAATTATACTGACAGCCAGTTGACAAGTGGTAAACTGGTGTAATGGAACCGCTCTTCAGATTTAAAACCTGTCCTCAAATAGATACATCTTCCTCCTTACACAAAGGAAGTGGAGAAATACAGGCTTTGATTTAAAAAAAGAAGGGAAAAAAGCATTCTAATTGGTCTACAGGAGAAGATGTGCTTCTTCTAAGTTCTAGTGACTGAAGTGCTCCATCCCTGGAAGTGTCCAAGGCCAGGTTGGACGGGGCTTTGAGCAAACTGGTCTAGTGGGCGGTGTCCCTGCCATGGCAGGGGCTTGGAACGAGATGATCTTTGAGGTCCCTTCCAACCCAAACCGTTCTATGATCCTGTGAGAAGTTGATCTCTTGGCAGGACGGGAGATGTTCTATTTAGTCATTAGTCACGCTATACAGAGACTGAGGGATAAAACAGAAAATCTGACAATGCCTTTTTCCCCAGGAAATTGGGTACACTCATATGAAGATAGCAGAAGGTGTGAACTCACTCTTGCAGATGGCTGGACTGCTGGCCAGGCTGTGTCAGAAGACCATAGCCCCTGCAGCGAGTTAGATGTTTCACCGAGCTGAAGCCCATTCTCTGGATGGTGAGGGCCTGGTGTGCAAGGGCAGAAGCTCCCTGTACATCCCAGGTACTGCCTGCTCCTTAGCTTTGCTAAATCACAGAAAATTAACCATATTCTATTGTAAAATGTTTTGTACTTTTTTATTTAGACCAATAAAATTGACTTTGACCCAAGAACTCTTACCTGTTGTGGAAGGGAAGACTGCGACAGCCCGGAGCAGTCGTGTCTGTCCAGTGCACGCGCAAAACCCGTCTCAGGGGTACCAAGACCTAACGGCAGGAGAAACAGAAACTGAATCGTGCTGTTAGTGACTATGCTTCAAGCCTAGTCATGAGAGGTGGTCTCACCAAGCAGGAGAAGCTTTTGCACAGAATAAGGCATTTAATGGAGTTCTAATTCAGGCATGGGGGTAAGGAAGCTATTTTCACTGAGCATAGTACACATTTCTTAATGATGCCAGCTATTAATTTTCAATATGTCCTTTAAAAATTTACCAAATTCTGGGATACATTTGAGCTCCCTTCTCTGTTTGGCTGCATCCAGTTTAGGTCGTGTCACTTGGCTGTGGTTTCAGCATACGAAAAAGCTACAGCATCATGATTGTCTGTTCTGTTTGGAAACCACCGTGCCAGTGCGGATGAGCAATAAAGTGTGAAATGCAGAGAAAAAGCAAGTATCGGTTGAATTTGACCACTTCCAGATCAGATGTGAGATGTGTGCCTCCAAGCAGAACCATCTTAATCTAATTAAGCACATTCCCATTATAGCAGTCAAACGACACACGGTAGAAGTACAAGTTACTGGTGCCTGCACTTCACCCGTTCTGTGGACACTTCTCCACCCCAAGTATTTGGTCACCCACTCCACAGCTGCCTGGGTGCCAAATCAATCCTGGCTGGCAGTATTAAGTTGTCTCCCGTCTCAAGCTGCACCAGGGGAGGTTTAGGTTGGATATTAGGAAAAATTTCCGTACTGAAAGAGTGGTCTCGCACTGGAACAGGCTGCCCAGGGCAGCGGTGGAGTCACCACCCCTGGGGGTGTTCCAAAAACATGTAGACGTGGCGCTTTGGGACATGTTTTAGTGGTCATGGTAGTGTTGGGTTGATGGTTGGACTTGATGATCTTAGAGGCCTTTTCCAGCCAGGTTCTATGATTCTAACGCGTGACTCCTGCGCTGAAGCAGTGGCTGGTCACACCCTCCCCTGCTCCGGCTCAGCCACAGGCACAACAAGTTCCAGCAGCGAGAGCTGGTGGCAGCATCAATAGCCCCATTAGACTTTCTGCAGCTCCTCTGACAGAGCCTGAAGACAACTCTTTTTAACCCCAAGTGCAGGAGAGCAGGTGAGCTGCCTGCTCCAGCGCAGGCGCGTTGGCGCTCGCTCCCACCTGCAATAAAGCCAACAGCTCTTTGAATAACTTGTTGGACTTACCTTTTGCTTCCTAGCTGGTGGATTGCCGCTAGTAGCACAAACACTTTGTATACAACTAATAATTTAGTATTAAGGGGCTTAAGCTACTGAATTCGCTACAGATGCAGCATCACAGCTTTTATCCCCAAAAACCTTAAATAAAGCACATTTTGAGAGCAGGTTTTCCTTTGGTGGGATGTCCCCGCCCAGCCTACTCTGCTGCTGCTTTCCAGTTAAACACCTTCGCTGCTGAACAGGGAAGGAAGAGGTGTTACTGGGGAAGTTGCATAACACAGCGACCATCATCGTTGGAGGGCTGGTCCTTACCCCGCTGGAGGTACCTACCTGCACATCCTCTGAGTCGCTGTGCTGGTGGAAGGGTGAGAAACAAGGAAGGTTGTGGTCCTTGTTCCTGCCTGGTTTAAGTGGTTTTCTCTTGACTGCATTCGCTAGAGCCAACTCTCCTGGGCCAATCCTCTACAGCACTGAGGGGACAAAGTCCTACTCACTGCTCCTGAGAAGAGGAATAGTGTTGGTCTGAGAGGCCACCAACACAGCTGGTTCTACCAAAGGTGGTCGGTTGCTCACCCTCTGAGGGAAGAGCTCGCAAAGACTCCCCAGCTCCATTGAGAGCCACTCCAGCGGTGCCAAGAGTCCTCTTCTAATGTGTCTTAAATTGAAAACTGGAAGTGAATTGCTCACTTGGCTGCCAACCTAATGCGAGGAAAGAGAGACACGGACCTAGGGGAGGTGTCATTTCTCCTTGCATTATGTTCAGACACAGGATCTGGCAATTTTGCTTGGGCACTAGAAATCCTTGCACACCTAAAAACGAGTCCTGAAGGGACGGTGCGTCAGTGAACACACTCACACGTACGTACTCACCCACCGTTAGGCGTTTGAGAACAAGACTCTTGTAACGGTGATGGGAGTTCTGTAACAGTCCCTGGACACCTTCCAACATAATTAGATCCCTGGCTGAGAAGTACTTCAGGAGCATTACAGAGCTGAGAGCGGATTCTCCCTCCCTACATTGGGCTGCTCTGGAGCATTGCAAGGTGGGATTTGCTCAGACCCCCAGTAGAGGAGGGAGGATGCTCCATATCCAGCTCCTGCTCTGCTTGCTGTGGCTCCAGGACTTTATTTTGGTACTGGAGGAACCTTATACTGGGAAAATTTAATCCATCTAATCTGCCTGCCTGCTTACCGAGGAGAGCAGTAACTCTTGTGTTTTAGCACGGATGGAACTTCCTGGGAGCTCTCTAGCTGGATCCATGACTGTGTGCCAAGGATCTTTTACTGCTGCTAATCTCCTAATCATTTAATGCTCCCTACCACAAAGAGATGAGTCACGGGGATGTGTAACATCACCACACATCACTGAAAACAGAGCTTGCCCTTCCCCTCCCGCAAAAAAAAAAAAAAAAAAAAAAAATCAACAGTCTGCAGCACTTGGTAGAAAGTGG
>JAVSBS010023127.1:14628-57477 GCA_033124195.1 Coracias cyanogaster
CCTGGATGAGTCACCAAGGATGACAGTGTGACAGTAACAAACGCGTCTCCTCCTGTCCGGGAGGCTGTGCAGAGCCAGCCCAGGCTGTGTCACCCTGCCTGCTCCAGACATCGCTGTCCCCAACCTGTGCAAGCTTTTTGCAGAGCATTTAAACACCAGGAAAGCAGAGGGTAGGAGTGGAGCTGGGCTGGGAGGAGCTGGGGCAGGCAGAAAGCGACCGCAGCTGCCTGCGCTTGTACTGAAGCATGCTAGATTTCCTCCATCGCAAAAGTCCTGTGGAGACAGGAGTAAATGCATTTGTAGGAGCTACAAGTAAATCTTCTCCCAAGCCCAACAAGCCACTCACTGCTTCAGCTACACGAGTGGTGGCCCCTGTGGTCTCAGTGACTCTGCTAAAAATACAGCCCAGTCATTTGCAGCAGGAAGCACCTGACACCCCCTTCTCCCGCTCCTGGGCCTGCTTGCCCTTAGCTCCACTTCTCTGCCCACTCTCACCCGTCCCGGAGACGTGACCATGGGCTGCATCCCTTCTTGAGGCACGGTTTCCTCTACTGATTTTGAGAAAGAAGGCTTGAGGGAGTATTTTTTTTGTATTTTGTCCCCATCAGAACCCGCACACCCTTCTGTGTCATCTCACACTCTCCCATCTCCGTCTGTCTCACCCAACCATGCAGACAACGCCTGTGTCATAGCAAGCCGTAATAAGCCACTGCATTCTCTTTGGATGCTTCTCAGTTTTAATAAATAAGTGGTACAACGGTGCCAAATGTGCGCATCAGTGCCCAAGAGACAAGGGTTACGTTGCAGGGCTGAAATACGGAAGGACCAGTGCGGTTTCTGAGGCCGGCAGCTGCGGATCAGACCCTCTCAGTTGTCACAGGGTCTTTGTATCGCTGTAAAACAGACGCAGAAACACAACAACTGCCATAGACACCACAAATTACAAGCTGTGGATGAAGTGGAGATTTAATCCTCTTTAGTCTGTAGCTTTTGTGAACGGGTTGGTACCTCCTCCAGTTGCAGGGGACCGCCGCTGTTGTGAAAGCAACCTCTGCCTTGCCAGTTCCAGCCTTACAGGAAACCGCTTCTGGAGGAGAGCACAGCAACAAAACCAGAAGGTAATCCCTGCCTTAATACCACCATGCATGAGTCACCCTGACAAATTAAGTAGCTGGCTGCGTTACCGCTCAGCAATTTAAAGATTCATTTCATGCTTGACAGGAGAAAACATTGCACGCACTGGCCATCCTCCCTCGAGCAGACGTGTGGGGAAACGAGACGGGATAACGAGCTCTTGGCTTGCCCGTGGCCACTGCCGGCCAGAGCGCTTTCTCCGGGGGAGCTTTGCGGCTGGACTTCTGTGGGACTTTGCAGTTCTTCCTTTCAGCAGGACCCCCGCTACATCATCTTGGGCACAATTTGGAGAAGAGATTTGACTGAGGGATTGAAGTCTCTCCCCTCTCCTCTGTTCATCCTGGCTGGGTGTGCTCCTGCAGCTCAGCAAAGGGCTGCTTCAGATTTTATACAGAATACTTGAAAGAAGGGGAAAGAAAAAAAAAAGTGAGTTCACTGACTTTCAATCCTTGCTTTCAACTTCTTAACTCTGCTGCCTTTCTGGGGACAAGCAGCAAGGCGCACTACAAGATGTCCATGTCGAAGCAGAAGCCCCAGCTATGCTCCTGGACGAAGATCCCTGAGCAGAGGGCACAGAGGTGCCAGGAGGTGCCCATTGCTGAATTCACCCTCCCTTGGTGGAAGACTTCTGCTGGCATTTGCTGGTTGGACATGAGGCTTTTATAGCACTGCTCTGCTCACAAAGGCTGTGACAGAGGCCTCGTCGTAATGGCAAAAAGCACACTGGCAGTTTTAACTTACGTAGAGAACTGCCAGAATTTATTTACACATAGAGCCGTGAGAGCATTTTGCTAAAGCTTACGACTGGAGGCTTCCCCAGACAAATCTTTATCACTAGTGCTTCACAGGACAGCTATTCCTCCCTCTTCTACCTTCCCAGCATCGTTTATCTCCTTGGGGGATAGATTTCTGGCAGCCCCTGTGCTGCCTTTTGCTTTCCACCAAGCCACGTGCAGTCCTTACAGCAGCTTTGCTGAATGTTTTGGGCATCTGTCGTCCCCGATTATTCCTCTCGCAGCTCTGAATGAGATGGGCACCCTCCCCGCTACAAAGGGTGGGCAGAGCCGTCTGGTGTGCCCAGTGCCACGGAGCCACTATGGGAGCAAAAAGCCGGGCTATGCTGTGGCTAACAGAAATGTAATCCCCTCCTCCTCAAAATTTCTCTGTGGAAGAGGAATAAATGCAGAACTGCTTATAAAAGTTACCATCAGGGCACTTTTCACTGATAATCTGGCTTCCTTCCTCCAGATGCTTAGCCCACACAATGCCTGGCTATTCCATAAGCACTTTCCAAAGAGCAGTTTCTCTGCAAAAAAAGCAAGTTTCTCTGCAACCCCACCTGAAACAGCCCATTTTGGTGATATTCTCTTGGTTTGCTCCAGCTGAAGCCCAGAGGGATGCCTGGCAGCGAGGTGCTGCTGGGGCAGGTTCCTCAGAGCAGCGCTCCCGTGCTCAGCTGTATCCCAGGAGAGGCTGGTGTTGGGCCGTGGGCAGCAGTGAGTGTCCGTGGGCAGGGGAAGAGACATCTGAGCCGTATTTACTATCAGCCAGACCACTGTTGGCAAGTGATCTACATGCCATGGGTGACACGCACCAAATCCTTGACCAAAAAGCACGACCTGCCTTTGGTGCAGCTTCCCCTCCAGCACAGCCTTCCTCAGAGCTAACGCTGCCAGGATGAGCTGCTGAAGTTCAAAGCAAATGCTGTAGCATGAGCAGTAAGGGGACTGTGGTTTGCATGGTGGAGACAAATCTTAAGCACTTTGCATGCCTTCAGAAAGATCTGGTTTTGGCTGGCTGCCCACTGCTGCTGTCCACAGTTTGGGGAATATAAAACCCTGCAACTGGCAGCATGTGGCATAAGGATGATCCCGCTGCATCTCTGGAGGTGCTCACGGAGTAAAACCCCCACAAAGAGTGTGATACTGGTCCTGGTCCCTCTCCAAGCTGGAGTCCTAGTCCAGTCTGAGCAGCCCTACACACTGGTTAGAGACACCACAGGTAGTGGTGGTTTATTTTCCTCTTTCCCATTCCCAGCAACTCCTGTACACTTGTCTGCTGAGAAGAGGCTCCACAAGGCCTCCAAGAACCCCTTTTGAGCCACGACAGCTAATAAAGAACCTGTGTGTGGTGTATCTGGGGCTGTTTCTGCCCTGGGTTACCAGGCATTTATCAGTGCCATTGTATCTCCCACTCACTCAATGTCATGCAATCTTCCTGCAGCTCTCTGCAGATGGATTTTGTACTTTATCTGCCTTCAGTAATTCCTTATCTTCAGCATCAGGTTGCTGCTGATGACGGGCAGGATATGCGGTGGTGGCGGAGCAGGCAGGGCTCAGCTGAACCAGGGAATCCCTCCTGCTGCTCCGTCTCCGAGCTGGGCCCACCGGCAAGGGGCAAACCCCAGCCGAGCTCTCTCTGGCATAAACACAATCCTCCCATCCCTAAATACATACAGCAACCATTCGTGCTCTTTTTACCTTTTCTTTGCCAGAGGGGCAGGGCCTGATGCAGGGGTTGTGTTGACGTAGTCTGGCTCATCCTCCGGGCTCTCTGCTTGCAGAGCTGCGGGCGAGGGTGGGAAGCACCGGTCAGTAAGCGGGTTGATCTAAAGACATGCACATCATTGACACACCACTAATATTTAGCCCTCAGTGCTGACACATTTTTGTGCCTGTGCTAAGAAACCTCAGATCGCAGGGTCAAGGGCCCCTTGAAGGGGCTTCAAAATGGTCGCAGCAAATTTGCAAACCCTCTGTGAGTGTGGACAGCTTTACAGAGCCAAAAGAGACAGACTCGGATTGAATCGAGAGGGTGCGCAAACAGGATAACAAGTACCAGTTTGCTTAGGCAGCCTCCACACCGGAGACAGAAAACTCTTAAATATGTGTCTACACGCTCACTGCTATCTCCCAGGCCAGAATACCCCCTGCATTTCCCAGGAAGCCACACGTTAGATTAACCTGCTGTTTAAAGGTTAGCTGAAGAGTTTTGCACCCCCCCGATTGCTGCAGGAGGGCCGATGCAGACCCTTCGGGTGTGCGTGCTGCATGCTGCTTTGTCAGGGGGATTACAAGGCTCAGCTCACACCATAGAACAGTTTGGGTTGGAAGGGATCTTAAAGATCATCTAGTTACAACCCTCTGCCATGGGCAGGGACACCTCCCACTAGACCAGGTTGCTCAAAGCCCCATCACCAGGCAAATTCAAAATTTAAGAGGATGTAAGATGTAAGACATGAAGAGCAACATTCTTCTGTGGCATCCAGTAGTTGGGGTTTAGGTGCAGCCACCTACATGGTGGCCTTTTGTGTAGTAGAAACACCACCTCCCACCACAGCAGCGCTCAATTACAAGTGCACGTAGCAATTTGCACATTGCCTTAGATGTTTATCACAGATGATTGGGGGAAAAAATAGCTCCAGACAGCGGTGATGGCTGCGCTGCCCTGAGCACGGTCTCTGTTGGTCCAGCGTGACCAGCGCCCTGCCCACGAGCCCATCTCTAAATAGCGAACGATCACTAAGCACATACCTTCTGCGTGCTGGAGTTCCCATCTGTGTATCTCTGCGCTGTTCTCATAGTCTACGGTGTCATCTGTGACTAAGAAGGGTTTGGACAGGATGATGTGGAGCAGCAAGTGGACTAAAAATGGACCTTTCTGAAACCCCCCTCCTACCACCACGCCCCAGCCGCCCCGTGCATGTGGCTGAGTTGCCAGGCGGGCAGCTGCTGTCCTGCCACAGGTCTGCTGATGCTGCCTCATCCATGTCCAGCCCTGACCCCACGCCTGGGTATCTGCAGGCATGGACGGGGATCAGACTGGTCCCCACTGCTCCTGTATCCTCCGTACCAAGCCACTGCTCTAGCAGCGCAGAAAGCCCTCTGTTAATTCACTGAAGGAAACCAACTTGACTTCCTATTTGGATTGCAACATCCCAGGACAGAAGCTGGAAGCCCTGAAGCAGACACTGTGGTCCAACGCCACCCTCCAGCAGCTCACTGGCTGCAGCCTTCTTGGGCTGGACATGGTGAGAAACCCGAGCTGGGTGCCAGAACCACAATCAACCTTTGCTGTAACAACACTGAAAGACCTAGAGAAGGAATGTAGACCCCCAAGCTCCTGAACTGCTGCAGAAATCTCCTCATCAAAGGGATCAGCTCTCAGCTGGTAAGCTATCACCACATGCATTTTCCTGCAGAAAGGGGAACTGCTCCAGGTCTGCTCTGTGCCTGCAGCAGCCCCTGCACCCCAGCTCCACAGGCACAGAGCCAAGAGGAAGAGCTGAGCCTCTGAACAAGGACATTTCCCCTCGACCGAGCAAGTCGCTGCCCCTCTCTGTGCTTCCAGACACCTTTGTACAACACACATGGACCACAACAGCAGCACACATACCCGCACAGGAGCTGTGAGACACTCCAATGATGACATTTTGATAGGAATGGGAATCCTCCTCTTTCTCTGCCAGAGAGAAGAAAGAGAGTAAAAAAGGGCTTAAGGAAGCATAGGTAACCTGGGAAGAACCCTCAGCACCAGCAGGAGAGGGCTGTTTGCCCCAACAAAATGTACATTAGCTAAAAAAATCGTTAGTCTTGGTGACAACCTGGGTGCTGGCCCAGGGACAGGACATCTCCAGCACAGACCAACCCAGCAGTCGCTGCCCATGAGAGCACCATCACCAACACCGTGGAGCCTTGGCCAAGCCTCTCTGGCCATGGCACCACCCACAGAGCCATCCGAGGGCAAGCAGCCAAATCTGGTCCTGAGGCACCATGACTTTTCCTACAGATAGGAACAAAACCCAATAAGCATGATCACAAGCCCTAGAGGAGCCCCTAAGGCAAACGGGGAGGGGGCTGGCTCTGGCAAGGTGTGAACCCCCAGGTACCCAGCCCAGGGTAGTGCCTGGGAAGAGTTTTCCTGCCCAGTGAGCATTATATTTGTGACTGTGGGGCCTTCTTGGGCTTAGCTTCTGGAGAGGAGCTGAGCTCCACTCCAAGTACAGCATCTGTCAGATCAGAGCCCAGTACACAAGTCTACCAGCATCTAGAACCAAAATCTGCTTAAAAGAATTAAAAAACAAACAAACCCCAAGCTCTTTGTTCCATTGCTGGTGATTTCAGCTCTCTGGGTGAGCCCGGGAGCAGCTGAACCACATGGGTTCCTGCATTGCCAACCTTAAAACCTAATTTGTGTCTGCCCAGAGATGAAACAGAATAAGAACAAAGTGTTTTGTATGCTCGGAGCCACAGATGTGTTCGGGCTGTCCAGCCAACAGATAGACCGATCAGGGCATGGGCATCCCTCAAGCCCCACAGCTCCACAACACCCCTTAACAAACATGTCTCTTGGACCCACACTTGCTTCAGGCTGTAGAGCAATAACACACAGACCCAGGCAAGAAAAGTCTCGTGGGCTCCTGGAGCCACGGGACAGCCAGGATGGCGGCTGGAGGAGAAACCCGTCCTGCTCACATGCAGACCTTACCGTTGGGTGGGGTGAAGAACCTGGCACAGTTGTAGTAATCCAGAGATATTGGTTCCCTGCAAGAAGAGCAGCCACCATTAGCTCTTTGTGCCAGAGGAAGGCCATGGGCTTCCCAGCCTGAGCTCCAAGAGAGCCAGGACTATTGGGACCGGTATGGCTCTGGCTTGATTGTGCTGATGGGCAGCAACCAGCTACTTACACGTAGGCAGCGTCTCCTTGCAGGCAGTCCTCTGCAAGCACAAAGGGTTTGCCATCAGCACGCTGTACCATTGTACAAACTCAAACTGACAACCCGAAGCACAGCTGGACAAATTCCCCGAGCGCAGCTGCAGCAGATGCCCCCAGCACGGCCCCAAAGCCCATCCACAAGCAGAGCTGGGAGGCTGGAGGAGGGGGAGGCAGCCCCGATCCTCCCCAGGCCTGAGAAAACCAGGACTCATCTCTTCTCATGGACACATCCTGCCAGCTGGCAGGGAGACCGGGAATATCCTCCCTGGTTCAGGAAAGGAGAGCAGAGCCCCACACATCGATAATCCTCTTAGGGTGAGCACCAGCTCACGCTGCCCTGGGAGGGAGGGGGGTGCTCAGGAGCATCCCGTCCCCCACTGCTCTGACCATTAATCAGATCAGTGCATGTTTTATAAAGCAATCTCTAAATTAACCCAGCCGGAGCTCTGCCAGCTGCGGCATCGCCCGCCTGCGCGTTCCCTGCCAGCTCTCACCCCCGGTAACCTCTTGTGGCCTCGGCAGCCTTCCCTCCCCAGACCCCGGGAGTGCGGCTGCAGCATTTACCTGTCAGGAAATTCTGGTACCTGGTCTCGGTCTTGCTCCCTGGAGAAAAGCAGAGAGGCACGTTATGCTCGGGCTCAGGCTGAGCGGTGGGAGCTGCTCAATGGTGGAACCACAGAGCGCTTCGGCATCAGCAGCTCTGCTCCTGCTCAGGTCTTTGCTCGGGGCCAGGGGACATGGCTGCAAGGTTGGAGCGCCAGGGCAGAGGTGTTGGGACAACCAGGGGTGATATTTTAAATAATCCAGCCCTGTGGCTCTAACCAGGGCTGGTCAGCCGTAACAAGGCAAGCACTGGATCTTAAACTCAGACCTAGGCTAGATCTTACTGGGCGTCGCTGTGCAGCATCATGGGTAGGCGCTAACAACAGGAGTGAATTTTATCATCATAGAACACCAGGTTAGAAGGGACCGGAAGGATCATTTGGTCCAACCTTTCTTGGGAAAAGCTCAGTCTAGACAAGGTGGCTCAGCACCACATCCAGCCAGATCTTAAGACCGTCCAGTGCTGGGGACTCCACTACTTCCCTGAGAAGATTTTTCCAACGGCTGATTGTCCTTGTTGTGAAAAATTTTCCTTGTGTCTAATTGGAATCTCCCAATGAGTAACTTGTACCCATCTCCCAGCTTGTTCTCAGGATAACCCCCACCCTGTGCCCTGCCCAGGGTCTGGCAGTGAGTAACCAGCTTCAGAGGCTCCAGCTTCCCAAAACTGGTGGGAACTCCCAGCTGGCACCTACACAAATAAGCTGAGATTTGCAACATCCCCATTTATGAATTTTGCAGCAGGTGCTTCCCCGGTGCCCATCCTGGGGGAGATACTCACCGTATCCACCATGGCAGGAGGCACCGAGCTCCTTGGTGGTTTTCCTAAAAGAGAGAAAAGGGAGCTAAAATCTCAGGTCTGAGCAAACCGTACCAGGGGTTACAAACCACAGCAATGACTAAGCCAGAAGGACCATTTGTGAAAGCTCCCTGGGAGGTTATAGCAGGACACACACATCGGGCAATGGGAGGTTAAGAGTTTGGGGTCAAATCCCAAGATGTGAATAACTGTGCCTGAACTTCACAGCAGAGTTACTGTGGCTGTGCAGTTCTTGGGGTTTTGTGATGGGGGAGAAGGGAATTTCTTGTGTCAAATGAGACAGGTTTGAACTAGATGACCTTTAAACGTCCCTTCCGATCCAAACCATTCCACGTTGCTATGATTCCAAGTATTGCCCAAGCCACATCTACAGGGTCCAGAACCCAATCTCAACTCCTGAACATTCATGTATGTTGGGTGAACTTCATCCAGCCTTGGCTCTACAACTAGATTTTGTTTGGGTTGTTCACCTACCTTGCAACCGAACAGTTTTCAGGTTCCTTAAATTGTTCCAGCCTTCGGGTTGCAGCTAGCACCAAGAACAAAACCAGCTGTTAATTATGATGGCAGGAGCAGATATTTCAATGAGCACAGAGCATCCACCAGACAGGATTCCCTGGTACTGGCAAGCATTTTTCTAATACATCCCAAAATAGCTTCCAAATTGTTCCTTGAAAGTTCATAAATGGCCAAAACAGGAAAACCAGAGGAAAAGCTGGTGTGTGTGCAGACCCCAGAGCCAGCAATCACACACTGAAGGAAGCTATAACCCAGCTTCTGCCTTGTTGCCTATTCTCCCCCAAGCCCCCTTGATTCAGGGGCCTTTCCCATGCTCAGCACCACTCCCTTCATGCGACAAGACTCAGCGGTAGGTCATGAGCTTTGGTTGGGCTGAAGCAAAGACTCATAGCGGGGTGATGGGGCTCAGGTCCAGCGAGGTCCCAGGGAAAGGAGCTGCCCCACAGAGCCCATCTGCAGACACTGACATTTAATACAGACCCTGTCAGCAGCTTGTTTCAGGATAAAAATCAAAAGGTCAGCACCTAACCCAGCTTGCCGCAGGAAGCAGTAAGGGGGTGATGAAAATGAGTCACTCCTTTAGATTTGGGTTCACCCACACGGTCGTTTTCAGGGCTGAGCAGAGCGTTGCATTTTGGTGACATTGCTTTAGTGATTTATTTTCAATGTGAAGGGAGATTTTTTTCCTAGAGCTCAGAATTCATATCCCTAGAAGCATCTAAGGTGGCCTTGACAACCTTGGTCTCATAATTTCACCGATCGGTTTCAAAGTGATCCTTTTATCTTTACTTTCCCCCCAGTTCTGGCCCACCCCACAACGCAGGAGCCCTGTGCAATGTTCATACTTACTGGAGTGGGATCGAATCACCTCAAACCTCCGCTGGCTTTCGAGCCTGGAATAAATAGAGGTACAGCCTCAGCTGAGTTTTGGGGTCTACAACAAGGAAAATAGAAGCAGAAGACCTGGCTTGGTTGAATCCTGAGGTGCATCGCTCAGCATGTCCTGCAGGACCCCTATGAGCTGGGAGACGTTTCCCCGACTTCTCTTTGACTCTTTCAAGTCAAGATGTGCTTATGGACCATTGGCAGAGCAGCCAACATCAGCTAAGGGAAGGACCCAGGGATGAGGAAAACATCATTTAGGATAATTCCTCCTCTGACACTTTAAGCACCAGTTAAGGCCAGAAGAGCATTTTCACCCACAAAAGACTGGGTGTTCACCCATGAAACGGCTTCAAGCCCCACTGCTCCACCTCCGCTGCTGTCCCTGCCCCTCCCAACATCCCTTAACATCAACCTGAAAAAAATAACGTGTGAGCAGCAATAAAAATAACAAACGTGCCCAGTAACCTCTTCGCTTCTTAGTTACCAGGAGAGTGTGACAGGATTCGATGTCTCTTCACCGCAGGGGCACGCAGGCACTTATTAACTCTGGGTTTGGGACCCTCACAGTGTCCCTTTTCCCACTCCTCCCATTCCCAAGGTCACCTCCATCAGGTCACCCCCCCATCCCAAGCCGGCATTCACAACACAGAGCTGGCGGGGAGATGAGAAGTCAGGCAAAGGACCTCATGCCAAAGTCTGTGAACACAACTAATCCACTTGGCTCACAAAAAGCCCAAACTAACCCAAACCAGGTCTCTAAAAAGAGCTCATGATACCACGAGCCCGAGGTCAAACCACCTAACCCAGGTATAAATTCCAAGAAGTTGGAAGGATTCAGCGCGAGCCTGCTGGGGACGGAGCCTGCGCTGGCTTTTCCATCGGTCTGCGATGGACCACACCAAAGCCTTTCTCCTGGTCCTCGGCAAGTGAAAACCCTGACAGCCTTCACAGAGCCCCTTTGCACCACGTTTGCTCGTCTATCAAAGGTTACAAGCCAGCTTTATCTTTTTTTTTCTCCTTTATATCATTTAGCTGTGGTTTGCTGTTGCTGAAGGAAATAAGGGGGGGCTGTGCACACAATCACATTTCCTTCGCTGCTCATGCTGCGGGTCGGTGGTTGCTCTGAAACAGGGTCCCACCAGCACCAGCTAAGGGCAAGGTCTTGTTTATGAAGTTACCAACTTCTTCACCTCATTTAGGGGCATGACAGGACAAGGACTTGCCCTCCCCATCTCCCAGACCTTCTTCCAACTGGTTAATGACTCCCAGGCATCGCTGTCAGAATTTCAGTGTCATTTTGGATTGCTTGTAAAGGCATTGTCCCTCCAGCAGTGCCCTGGCATGGGGCACGCCGCTCCGCACACCCCATTCTGGGATTATTTTATCATATATCAATTCAGATTTCAGCTGTGGGGCACAGAGTGGGGCTGGCTCTGGTCAGGGTCTCACCCTGGGTAAGCTGTTTGGAGGAGAAGCACAATTGTGAAAGGCAACTTACTGGCTCCTCTGCTCGCTCTGCCGCTCCTCTCGCTTGGCAGCTGGAAGGCAAGGAAAAAATAGGATTTGGGAGGAAAAGATCAGAAAGGCCAATAAAACACATTCAGAAAACTTCTTTGGCCAGGAGCATGAGAGGACAGCGGAGGTAGTGAGCAGCAGATGCGATAGGGTTTTAATTTTTTCTTAAAGCATGTCTTTAGCGTAGCATTTGTCTCAGATGCCACAAAGCAAGCCGGCCATTCTGTCCCCAAAACCCCAAACTGCAGGCTCTCTTCCCCAGTAAAACCCACCCAGTGCTCAGAGGTGGGCTCGAAGCCTCACCGGGGTGGGTGTTCACCCCACTCGCCTTGTATTTACTGTATATATTAATTTATCCCCCAGCCTCTCCTTCTGTCCCTGCTCACCTGCCCCAGAGCCCCCACAGGATTTGTGCATCTGGATGGTGCAGGGTGTCCCAAAACCACCCACTGTGGTCCCCATGGAGAGGGGTCTGCACCCCATGATGCTGCACCCCCCCCAAGAAGGGGTGCTGCGTGGCTGGGGGCTCCTTCCCTCCCAGCTGCTCCCCAGCAGAGACCCTTCCCAGCTCAGGCTGCTGCAAGCATCCCTGTGATGGCAAAGCTCCCAGAGCTGGCACGTGGCTGAGCAGAACCGAATCCAGCTGGAGGGGACATCCCAAGAGGAAAGGGTTGGGCCAGCGTGAGCCCCCAGCCCAGCCTGGAGCCATGGGCAGGACCCGCAAGCACACGGGCAGGACCTTACCGGAGATCTGGCACTTGACGCAGAGGCTGACGGCGGCCGCGAGCAGCATCAATGTGGCGGCCACCACCAGCAGCTCCAGCTGTGCCATGGCCGGGCCACATCCAGCCTGAAACACAGCGGCGAGGAGACCCCGTGAGCATCAGGGGCATGCAGGACTGTGCGGCGACCACCCTTCAGAACGCTGTCACCCCCCAGAGAGCCACGTGCTCTCTGGCCTCACACCCCCAAAGAGCCGGGCGCTTGCTGAGGATGCAGAAGAGCCTTTGGGGTTCTATCACGATGGGGCGGTGGAGGCAATGCCCTCTCCCCACACCGCCCTGGTCCAACTGCCTGCCCACACGCTTTGCACTCCAGAAGAGCTGAGCACAGCCCAACGCCCACCCCAAACTCTTTCACCACAGAAGAGGTTCAGGGGCTTCCCTGTTGGGCAGGACACTAGCACAAAGAAGAAAAACCCACTTGGATTTACTCATCCCCAGTCCCACAACCCACGTTGCCATCATTGCCAGCAGATACTATTTTTTCATACCCAGAAGAGAGCAAAAAGGGAGGTGCTTGGAAATATCCAAAGCTGCCGAGACCTCCGTATGAGGTGCTCCAGCCATGGCCCGGCAGCGCACAACTACTTTAAATGTTCAGTTCCCCACATTTTTTCCTGCATTGAGCTGGCTCCGACACCAGCTCTTCCCCTCCTTTCCCTGACAGGCTTTTCCACAAACAGCAGCTAACATTTTGTAATCATCAGCAGGATTTGGCTTCATTTTCTTCCTTTAAAAACACAACACATCCTATAAATACCACGCAGAACAGCCTGCTGGATCCGGGACAGATCGCTTAGCCTATTCCTATTCCCAGGGGCCAGATTTCCTTTGCTTACAGATTATTTTAATTTATTTTTATTTTTAATAAACTCCTTCTCTGGTCCCCAGGGACGGAGAGGCCGCAGCTTGCCAAGGGCTGGAACGCCATTGCTCTGCCTGCCGGGAGGCTTTTCTACCACCTAACCCCAACCTCCCTTCTTACAACTTCAGCCTGTCTTGTAGTGGTACAGCCACTGTGGACAGGGAGAGGAGACATGTAGATGTATATATACACATATATATACATAAGGGCAGTGTATATATATATATATACATACACATATATATAGACACTCCCCCTGTGTGTGTATATATATATATATATATATATATACACACACACATATACACTTCCCCTGTGTATATATATATAGTGGAAAGAATTAATTATAATAAATTCTAATAATAAATGGAATAATAAAATTATTCTAATCAAAATAAGAATAGTTAAACAAATATCAATAATAAATGGTAGAAAACCAGCAGCTTGATCCTGCCCGGCTCAGCACCTTCTGCCTCTGCTTGTGTAAAGCACAATAAATCCCGTTTTTCTGCCTACTCTGCTCACACAGGAGGGAACCCAAAGGCTTCCTTGCCACAGCCAAGCAAACACTCCATCCATGTGGCCAAGGATGCTGGTGGGAGGGCTTCGGTTTGGTGTGGTGCTGGAGTCCCAGTCCTACACCAGTGTCCTAATTGCCAGGGCACAGTGCAAATTGTTGTGGGGCAGGGGAAGGGGAAGAAAGACTCGACCTCCCATTTCTGCTCCAGACAGACCCTCAGGGGGCTGGGTCTCTGCCAGGACGGAGCGATCGGTGAAGGGGAGCGTGGGCCGCCCAGAGTTTGGTGTCTCGGCGGTGCCCAGACGTGACCTGATTGCCCAGAAGCGACCCTACACCCAGCAGGGTGAGGATTTGGCTTTGAGACCATCCTCTCTACCTGTCTCCAAACTGGGTTTGTTTCTGCTCTTCTGGAGTCTGCCTGAGCTCACAAGGATGTGGCAGCTCCCAGCACTCGCTCCCTGGTGTCTTTGCTCTTTGTAGACCCCTTGCAGGCCTTTCCCTGCAAAATTTCTCACAATACTTTCTGATGAAGCTGGAATGAGTAGTTTTAGATTAACACCAAGCCCAGATCTCCCCAAATCCACCCCAGAGGTGCAGGACCTGCAGCCCCAGCTGCAGCCAGGATGTTGGGGATGGAGCCTGGTCAAAACCATGTGGTTCCTCACATCATTTTTCCTTAGCTCAACATCCCCCATGGAAATCATGAGCTGTGGATCATATCTAAACAATCCGCAAGAGGCAACTAAGGGAAGTCAGCCCAGTGCTGGTGGCCAAAATTCATTATACAAAGAGCTGGTTGGTTTGGAGGGGGTGGAGTGTTGGGTTTTTTTTTTTCTCCTTAAAGGCAAGGCCAAGCTGAAGGCGCTCACCAACACTGACCTACTTCATAACATTCTAGAACCTGCCATAATCTCCCCTCTAGAGCTGGTTTTGTTTCCGCAGCGGGGCATTAACACAGCAAAGCCGGGCTGCTCCCGAGCCCTGCACTTGACAGGAACGCCAGCGGTGGTTATTTGCAGGGGCTGCTGAGCTCATCCATCCCCATCCCAGCACGTCCTGCAGCGAAAGCTCTCAGTGGCACCGGCTCACAAGCACAACGCCAGCCCGGAGGTTATTATTTGTGTTCAAACACCCAAGTCCATAAAAATCCGTCCTTTCAGTGCAAAACCTCCTCTCGCAAGGAGCTGACGGAAGGAGGTGATGAACAGATTTATGACAAGCAGAAGGCTGGAGGCACTTACTCACGGCTGGCAGGATATAAATAAAATATTTGGAAGGCTGGACGTGTTTTCCCTGCTCTCTACCTTGGGGAGACAGGAGAGGAGAATAAATAGACTCGGGCCTCCGAGGGCTGCGATGAGGCTTGAGGACATCAGAAGGACACGTGGAGACAACGACCTGCTGATCGACCTTGCTTTCAAGATGCTAAATTCAAACCCGGGGAGCAAACAGGCTCCCATCGAGTTTCAGGAGGGCAGCTCAGACGGTGCCGACATGCCCCGTTCTGTTTATGCACTTCTCTGTTCTTCTTTTCTCTGGGTTTTTCCCCCTTTTTGCGCTGGCAGAAGTTTCTCCTCGCACGAGGAAGCCAGGGCGGCGCGTGGCAGCGAGTGCTGCCCGAGCGCCACAGCCGCACAAAAAGACAAGTCTTTCAAAATAAAGAACAAACCAACAACTAACGCAAAGAACTGACAAACGTGCAAAAGATCATTCCTTCTGTACGTGCTGTTGCAGAAGGTTTCTAGTCCTGAATTAAGGATTAAACCCAGTAAGAGGGCTTGCTATAAAGAGCCAAGGGAAGGAGAGGGTCTTTTGTCAGATCGAAAGGTCTCTTGCTCTTCAGTCTAATAAAGTGGAGAGTACATGGACACTCACTGTCCGTCAGAGAGAAGCACCACAGCGAGAAAAGCTGTTTAAAATTAAGCAAGACAACACTGGCTTGTACAACTGGTGGCTTAAAAAAGTGGGTGTAAGCACAGGCTAGAAATAAAGATCCTAATGGATCAAAAGTCTGGAAGAAGTTTCCTACAGCAGCAGAGGCAGCAAAAACCTCACTTGAAAACTGTTTTTCCGAGTACTTAAAACATACTTAAACTTCATGTCGAAAAAGCAGGGGAGCAAGGAACATGTTGGGGTGGCATCAGCGAAAATGGCTGGTTTTCTGATTATGTCACTGTAGCCCTTTGCAGGCGTCAAGCCCACCCCTCAAGCTCACATGATCAGATGAAGACCAAATTGCAGGTTTATGTCACATATTCAACCTATTTGTAAAAAAAAAAAAAAGCACCCCAAAAGCAACTATAAAACAGCCAACTTCTCTCCCCTCCAGAAAATGTTGTGGTCTGCCCCAGCTTGCAATAAATTAAGACTAATTCAGAGTGATTGGGTGAGTCACTGGCATGAAATATAAAGTGGGGAATTTATTTAAAACGTCACCATATGAAATATAGCGCACGGACTTGTTGAACAGATGCAATATTCAGCTTGACTCAATGTCTCTAACATTGCTAAGAAAAGAAACGCTGCTTTCTGTTCGTCTGTGCTGCACAGATTGCTGCAGAAAGTCCCATTTTGAAATGCAGGTCTCCGACCAAGGAAGCTCCTGTGGCTGGAACCACTTCAGTGACCAGGGTTGAGCCTCCAGGACAGCACATCGCCAGAGGTCTGCACATCCCATTTCCTACCAGGTTTTATGCCAGTGTCAGTTTTCTCAGGAAAGCTGCTGCCATGTAGATAAAGCCTGGGTCTGTACAGCTATTCAAGCAGCCCATACTTTCTGTTATACCAGAGGAGCCGTAGTTGCATTTTGGTAGAACATAGGACAAGAGGGAAACATTGGAATTGATAAATCAACCTTCCCATAGATTACTACTCATAAAATGCCTTAAAAAAACCAACAAAAAACCTCAGGTGGAAAATACAGCACAGAATCCTAATCACAACAAGCCTGCCAGCGTAAGGAGAGAGCTCACAGAAACGTCGTGTATTTGTCCCTCGCTTCCCCTGCCAGGCAGCACCAAAGCCATGCAGCGTCCTTCACTGCTGCGGCGTCCAGTGGGACTTCACGTCAGCAGATGCAGAGCTAGGCAACCCGTGTGCATGGAACTAAGCACTGCCGTGTACTCCAGAGCACGGAGCACACGCCAACATCCCCCAAGATTATCCCCAAATTCTCCCGTTTTGCTGAAGGGTCTACCTCACAGCCCACGTTACGCTAGGCGTTGATCACAAGGGAAAACCAACGCAAAGACAAAGCTCTTCCCGTCCCACGATTAGCAATTCTGAGCACTTATCTGCAGTAAAATAAATACATTCATATAGATGATGCCAGCCAGCCCTGAAACCGATGGAAAACCCAGAAAGTACAGATCAAGTCTGTAGGACTGGGCTTTGGAGGTGGAAACAGCATGGGCTGCAGCGGCCCCAGAAGCTATAGGCAGGAGCCAAAAGCAGGACTGAAGAGATCTGGGATGCAGGCAGCTCAGCCCAAGTCCTCCAGAATATTTAAGTAGGTGTGAACGCAGAAATAATGTAGTGAAAAAATAGCCCTGCTGCCAGCAGCAGATGCGGTGGGGGGACGTAAAGAACAGTGTTGTAAAACCAGCAACACTGGTTGTACGGGACAGACTCATCTCGGCTCTGGAGGGGTCTAAGCGCTGCCGAGAAGAGATATTTGGTAATTTTCATAGCTTGGAGCTTGTCAGGTGGTGGCCATGAGCAGCACTGAGGGATAACACCCAACACATTGCTTTGCAGAGGGGTATTACAGGGATGACCTTGAGCCCTCCTTAAAAGGGTCACTGAGGTCTTGCCTAGGATCTCTGAATACACCGAAATCAATGGGACAACCCCCGCCCCAAAGCCTCCACACGAACCCCGCACCCCCCCGGACCACTCTCTCTCTCCCACCTTACCCGCAGCCTCAGCCGCTCTCCTCCGTCTGTCCCATCTCCTCCTGCATCTCACGGCCGCAGCCACCAACGCTGGAGCTGGTTCCTCCAGGGCTCGTTAGCCAGTTTCTGGTTTCCTGTCATCATCTGAATCACTAACCCCAACATCCGCTGCTTGGCCAGTCAGCCCCTCACCGGCTCACGGGAGGGACCCACGGGTGGTGCTTGCACAGACTCACCCCGGGACAGCTCGCAAGAGCCTCTCGCTTTATCCACCGCAGGGAGAGGAAGAGGCTCGGACAGCGAAGAACCGCACACACCACCAAGGTCCCTTCCCAAGCAGCCCTGGAGTTTCAGATGGGGTTGGTGCCCCAGAAGAGTTCAAATTTCCTTTTAGCAAAGAGCCTGTGCAGGATTTAACGCCACACACTGGGAGTGGCAGATGCAGCTTGGGAAATCCCACTGCAGATAAAGCAAAGGGCAAGTTCTCTCTTAGTTTCTGCAGAAAAGATGATGCCAAGTCTCAAGGGCAGCCTGAGGTCAGCGTTGCTAATGGCCAAACCTGGAGCTCCTGTTCCGGAGCTGTAAGAATAAAATTATTTCTTCCGCTTCAACATTGGCAGCTTGCAGACATCAGACAATTCCACTGTACTCTTAAAAACCAAACAAAAACAGACCCTGCAAACCTACTTCCTTCATTTTTTGGTGCTTGGATAGAATAAGGAGGGTTCTGGGCAGTGTGGAATTCATCCCCACCACAGCACGCGAAACGGGCGCCCTGGAGCAGGCCAGGCTGCACGTGCACCAGCAGCCCTGGGGAGCTGGAGCTGCCGGCGCACAGCAGAGAGCCGGGCACACGCCCTACACCCACAGACACACATTTCATGCTGCCTCTCGCTAAGGCTCTATAATATCTCTCCTACATACAGGCAGGGAAGTTGTTCAGCAAAGGCGAGTTGGGTAGTGGTTGAAGTAGGGCACCCTCACGCTGCCACAGCCCATCACCCACACGCACCTCTCCGTGACAGAAGGTGACTCCTCTATCATAAAGGCAATAAAACAACCAACTCTTGACAACTTCTGCAACTCCAGGACAGGAACTTTGCTGTCAAGCTTTCAGAGGAAACGTTGCTTTGGTTAAGATAATTAACCGCTGCGCGTGTGCAAATACATTTAGACTTTCTCCCTTCCAGTTCTGACCCAAGGTGCGAAAATAATCGCTTTGATGCGCCTTTCCGAGCCCTTCCCACATGAAATCTGGGTGCAGAAGCCTTGAAATCCATTCATACAACCTGAGCCCAAAGCAGCAAGACCCAGCTCTGAATTGCTGGCGTGGTTCCTGGCTGGCTGCTGTGTGAAGGAGCCTATAGAACGTGAAACGCTTTTCTGTTTGCTAAGAGTTCCTACAAAACTGCCATCTCTAGCAGTGGTCTTAGCTATGAAGTAGTCTATTTGGGGCTTTCTAGCAGGTTTTTAATGTATTTGAGCGTAAACTGATAACTGCAAGTTTTACAAAGGAGTTCTTTGTAGCTCTGAACATGCAGGGGACAATTACAGCTTGTCTTTATACCCAGCATCTCTTTCATTAGGAACAGGCGCTGCCAAAAAGGCACCACGTATTTGCTTACAGGTTCCCTGAGGGCTCTCACAGCTCCAGAGATCACTCAGGGCCGCAGTACCGATGTTACCTTGGGCTGCAGCAAAGGCACCTTGTGTTAGCGCCCTGAGTGTCTCCTGGCCCAACACGCGGCTGCTCGGCCTCTCCAGGGCCGGTGGAAGCCGTTGCCGTGCCTGAGGGACAGAGCAGCGGGGTCACCCCCCCACCCCGTGTTACAACAGCTTTTGGGTAGAGGGGTGCTCTTCAAAGACATCCATCCTCTTGAGAGGTCAACCGCCGCGAGTGCTCACGTTGATTAGAAGGTAATTCATGCTGTAACACACAGATTCTACCTCCCTTCTTCATATTTCTTGTGGGAAGGGCTTGAGGGGCTTAGGATGAGAGCCTGCACGCCAAGCGCCTCCCACAACAACCATGAGTTCTGCTCTTCACAAGGCCAGACCAAGCCCTTTCTGTGTGTGACACAACAACCCCTCAGACACCAAACCCAACCTGGGGGGTACCAGGCTCTACCGTAGGTCCTCTCCCTTCCGCAAACCCTGCACCTCATCTAGACCTGCTGCTAGAAACCATTTCTGGTCTGATGAAAGGTCAAAGACACAGGAGCATCACACTTTTATCTACTGCAGTGAACTATATAAAATGCCACATGACAATTTCACCTTTCCACATCCTTTTTGAAGCTTACCCATTTCAGCTTGGTTTTGTTCCCCTCATCATAACAAACAGAGAACATCCACTCCTTCAGTCAGTTTGACCAGCTAACCAAACCTTCTTTCTCTCCTTTTGATACATAACTAACCAGCTACAGAGATCTCCTCAGGCCTAGAGGGTCTGTGAGAACCCACCTTCCACCCTGCCCAGCTTACCTGCTGGTGCTGGGACACTGAACACCCTGGAGACCACTCCACACTCTTTCAAATAAAGGTGGGGTCTGCTCAAAGACCAGCTGGGTTTGCTTAAACTAGGTGCTGTGACTAACGCTGATGGGAAATCAGCAGCAAAACAATTAGAAATCAATGCAGCACCTGAACCTGACCTTTCTGCAGAAACACACCCAACGCCGAAAGCTTTGAGGAAAGCTTCAACAGGCTCTTCCTCCCAGAGCTCATAAGCTTTGTGAGTCAAGCGCTGCCTGCTTTGCAGACCAGCCTTCCCCCTCTCCTCGCTTTGGGACCAGAATAAGCGCGCGTCTCACCCCAACCACTCATTATTTGCGCTGCCAAACTTTCACGGCAGCTTTCACGAAAGTCATTTCTTGGAGGAAATTTTGTGACACGCTGAAGTCGCGCACCACCTTCACATACAGACCAGGAAACGTCTTTCCTCTGAGCTGTGGCTCCGTGAACGTTTCTCCAGCTAAAGGGGAAGTGCCACCTCCTCCCCTGGCCCAGCTGCACGCCCCACTGCAAACCCCATCTCGCCCAGCCGAAACTGAAAGTGGCTCTGTTACAGCTGAAGATACATGCTGCTACCACCCAGTGGAAAGCCAGCTCACGGCGAGGATTTCTGGGTGCTTGACCAAAATTTGGCCACGTAAGGTTTGCACAGACTCATCCCGTACATCCTTGTGGCTCTGTAAAGCTGCTTCTCATTCTTGTCCTGCTTAGTTCATCCTTGTAGACACCGTAATTCTTACATTTGAACACAAAAACCTATAAGGTTTGAATGCTTTTACTTTTTTTTCAATACAGCAATACAAATGACACAGATTTATTACAGTACAGATTTTGCAGGGGTTTAGAGAGGTACTCAGTGATTTTTTTGGGTTTATTTAAAAGAAAGAGGCAGATCTTGGCAGCACGGTGACATGAACAAAACAATCTCACAGTAGGAAGCACATCCCTGCCCTGGGGAACTCTAACCTGGCTGAAACCTCCTGGGCAGAAAGGTGGTGGCAGCGCTCCTGGCAATGACACACCCCAAACCACCAACCCTGGGATGCTGTAGAGCTTTACACGCGGGTTTGTGAGCTTACAGGCGGTTGCTGCAACAGCGCTGAAGGTCCTTAAAGCCCTTGGATGCACTTGGCTGCAAAGGGGACAGAAATGAGGGAAGCCTATGTGAAAATGAACCTGCCGTTGAGCCGACAATGTCACATAACGGTGTCATCGCAGCTGTGGAAAGGGAAACCATGAAACGCTTTAGATTTAGTCACCCGAGCAGCTACAGTAAGATGAGGAACATGATCTTAGACGTGATAACAGCGACACCGTGACCCGCCACGTGCAGCCAGAACCTCACCTCCCGTTTCTTGTGCCCACCTAAGCCTCGGGTTGACGTGAGCTGACACGGGAGGAACTGGGAAGCTCTCCCGCAGTCCCCAGTGCGCAGGATGGGTGCAGGCTCTACACCCATAGCTGTGGCCGTGCGTTGCTCCAGTGAGCACAGAACATGGGATGTCGTGGAGATCCTGCTACTACTGGCGCGCATCAGGCTCGAGAGGCAAGCGTCTGGTGCCGAAGGATTAAATCCTTTCAGAAAGCGGGGTTAAAGGTTATCATTACACCATTTTAAATGCTTCTAATCAGCTCAGTTGAATTCCGCTATAGCGAGTGGTGTCACAAGTAACAGAAGACAGTGCCGATGGTACAGGTAGAATGTAGGCACTCAGTGAAAGGTGGCCCGCTGCCTCTTCAAATACGCTCAATTCCTTAAAATCCTGCAGTGGGATAAGTGGCATTTGAGAGGAGAGATTCAGCTCCCAGATTAGAAATTCCAATCTCAGCTGGAAATCAAATTCCTCTTCCACCACTGAAACTCCCTTTTATGAAAATGCAAGGCAAGCGTCACCTACAAAATCTCCCCCCAAGAACCCAGTCCAGAGAAGCGCCCCTGAGAGCTGCCAAGGCAACTGATTCTACACCAGGATGCACCAACCTTCGGAGCCTTTGCTCTCGGCTGGCAGCGAAACACGGAAACCATCAGAACGTAACCCAGAAACGCAACCCAGCCGTAGAGACGCTCGCAGCGAGCAGCTTACTGCCCGTGTTCTCTGAGAGCCAGCGTGAGCAACCACGGGACGTACTTCCACACGCTGGGAAGGAAGGAGGTCAGTGTAGAAAACCAGCCATCTGATCCACTGCGCTGCTCGGAGCAAACTCGACACACGCAGCCCTGGTCCAGAAGACCCCTGGGTGAGCAGGGGGGGTCCTGGAGAACAGTCGCTCCTTGTTGGCAGCGGGACAAGGGCTGCTCGGCGGGTTGCTCCACGCAAGCGCTCTGAGGAAGGGGTCACACATGCATTTAAAAATCTCCTGGCTTTACGATGAAGTCTTCTCTATGAAAAGGAGGGGTTGCGATATTGCAGGATTGGCTCTCAAGTTCTCGTGATTCCATCGTCCGTTCTGAAGACGTCAGCAGCTAGCTCTACGCGTAGCAAACGCTCCTACTACACCAGGTGCTAAAGTCAGGCTTGAAACTCTAAAAGAATTCATAAGACAAGTTGAAAAATATCAGCATCATCCCAAACTGCCCTGGGATGGCAAGTCTTGGCCACGCTCACTCTCTCACAGCCAGGTCTGGGACACCAGCAGAACCTCAGCAGTTCATGGTCAGCATTGGAGATGCTTTCAGTAGAGCCAGCACCTCTCAGTAGCAGGTTAACATCTTGCTGCTACTCTGGGAAGGCAGGTGAGCTGCCTTCGAGGGCACAAACTTAGCTTGACTCTATCACCAGCCCACCATGTGACCAGGTGAATGTTCCTCCACCTCTTTCTCCAGCCATGAGAACAGCTCATGACCAGGAGCACAGAGGCCCCTCAGATGCTGTTAAAGACTTGCATGGTCCAGTGAGTTGGCAACACACCCGAGCCAGCACTGGGCTGCTGCCATCAGAGGACTGGGACCGGCTCTCCCAGGGACACTCCTGGGCTCGGGAGCTCAGAGGGGTTTATTTTTGGGGTCAGACAGTGGAATTTTGCAGCACATTAGATTCATCCTGCTTACTCCTGCATGGTCCCACAGCTCTTCCAGAGACCTCGCACCAGCCTTCCCCAACTGGAGAAAGACAGCAAAGCCCTTTCTGCAGCAGCAAAGCAAATTCAATTCCTGTTCCGAAACCTGTCCCCTGCACTCCTGATTTCAGTTTTGGTTATTTTTTAAATTCAAGCTTCAAGAAAGCTCTGCACGCTTACTAGAAATAAGTGAGAATAGGACTGGCCACAAAGTGAAGATCCGTTTGTTACCGCTGCTGGAAACCTCCTGGGTCTAGGCTTTGCCATGCAGGGCTTAGCTTTAAGCTGCGGGTAAAATTCAGCATTACCAATTAAACCTGAACTGCTCCTTGCTGGTGGGATAGGGAAAAAATAATCTGGCTTCCTCCTACAGAACTGAAGCCCCACATCCATACAATAAATACGGTTTTGTTGGCTGTTGACACAAGGTACTTTGACATGCTGCTGTACAGGGACACCTCGATCAGCTGGATTTTTTGAAGGGGGAAAGGACAGGACTGGAGGAGTCTGACCCTGAGCTGTATGGGAAGCAGAACGCTCCAAAGACACCGGGCAACACATCGATGCTTGCACACCAACAACTCCTAAAGAACAAAGGTACCGAATTACTTGGATTACGCTGCGTCCATTAGCGGGAAACCCTTGACCAAGTATTAGCAGAGGCAGAAAAACACTTTGGAGTGTTGATGAGCCATTTCCCACCTGCCTTTCTCACAAAGCAGCGTTACTCTGTGCGGTGGTGAAACTCTTGTTTCCACTGTTGGGTTTGAAAGACCAGCTGGAGCGAGGTCTTTCACCCAGCACCCCGCTGCGACACCCAGAAGCGCGGTTGTTGTCCGCGCAGGACGAGCGGGAGCTGCGGCGAGTGGCTCCAGAGCAGGACTTGGACTCTGCTCAAGCTGCTGCAAGAGCAGGTCTAAAGCAAGCAGGAACACCTCCCATCCTTTCATGCTATGGAAAGCAGCAGGAAGGTCAGAGCTCGGTCCCTTAATCAAACCCTGGCTCTCGCTTTCCCTGCAGTCCCCGCACGCTTCCAAGACAAGGCAACAGCCTCCCTGACAGCCCCGGCTGGTGGGAAAGGGGCCAGCTGAAAGGGTTGGGAGAAGGGAGGCAGGACAGCAGCAAGGCGGATCTATTTCAATTTGTCTTGCCACAATGACTCCACATCAAGCTGGTGGCTACTCAGACTCAAGGACACATTTTGCCCTGTCGCAGGCAGGGGATTCTGGTCAGAGGGCGGCAGAACCAGCTCTGGGGAACTGCACGAGGAGCTGCGACCCGCGAGCTACGGCACTTCCAAATTCTGCCCAGCAGCCTCAGCAACGTGGCTGAGGTTCTGCTGAAGCCAGAGGACAAAACCTGGGCTCGCTTCCACTCACACACACTTCACCAGATCCTGCACTGTGTAGGTTCCTCCCCTTTATTTTTTCCTCGCCCCCTTAATTGTACAGAAATGAGGCTGGTGCCACTTCCCCATTAAATTTAAGGAAGCAAATTTCCAAATTAACACAACCTTTGAAAACTGAGGGGGAAAACCATGTTATAGCAGACTCAAATAAAGACCAATGTTAAATATTACTTAATGTTTTCTTTTATTTAAAAGATCATTCACAAAATACCATATCCATAAATTTATTTTGTTATGAAGCAGAATGTGTTAAGTGTTTTGGAATTCTTTTATTTTCCTTTTTTTGTTGGATTTTTTGTTTTGTTTTGTTTTTACATTTAAAAGTCAACCGACTTGACTAGAGGTGAGTTTTCGTATGGGAATTTGTTCTTAAAATCTTTTCCACATTGAAGATGTAAATAGGTCAATTATCGGTTTGGAATACAACCACACAAATGCATGTCTGTCTTAAATTAAGTATTAGTGTTAGACAAATGGTTCTTATCTCAGAAGCAGATTAAGTGACAGGCAGCAGAAGGAAGGAAAGAGTAGTTCTGTAAATTGCTGGGACTCTGACATGAAAGGGAACAGAGGGAAGACGCTCGCCCCCAGCAGCCACGCTGGCAGTGAAGCAGCCATGCTCCGAACGCCTCTCGCTAGCCCTGCTGTGCCGCCTGTTGTATCCCAAAAAGGGCTCAGCACAAGCTGATTCTCTCATGCACTGGATACAGCCACACTTCAGGGTGCAGATCCAGGTTTTGGTTTTCAACACGGTCTCTCTCCTTTTGCTCCAGCCTCCCCTCCCCTCTCCCAGAATCCTGGCAAGAAACATTGCAAGTGAAGAGAGAGGAAGCAATTAGAGATGCTTTTTCTACCCCAAACTTCTGCATGAAGAGAATCTATAGCAGGAGGATTTCTCATCTGCCTGTTTTCAAGGTATTCTGAAAGCAGAGGTCTTAAAACTGTACACCACCGGGCAAAGAAAGAGGGGATAATGGTGATTATATACTGCATGGCAAAGTATACACTCCTTAAACAAAAATAAAAAAGTCCATTTTATTTGTAGAAACTTTGTTTAAAAATTTACCAAACATGTAAAACCCAAAAAAGTAAGCAGAAAGAGCCAGTGAGCAGCTGTGCTCAAGCAGGCAGAGTTTTGCAGCACTAACCCTCAAGCTCGGAGGTGTAGGGTCATACCATTTTGAAGTCAGGCAGCCACCAGCAAGAGCCTGCTGGCAGGTGCCCGATCCACACTGATTCCACCACCTATTCACCACACTTCTTGTTGGCCAATTTTATTTGCACCTATTAAATCCATTTCCTGTTAACCTGTGTGACAGGGCAGCTGACCCCCTTAGTTTTATAAGGGGCTCGGCTGCGTAAATCACCAATTGTCATAAATGGTATTTCACTACTTGGTTAGAACTGTAAATTTCTCTGTTCAACTCATCTGGACTCTCCAGTTTTCCTCTTCAGAGCCACAGCAATACAGAACAAGACATGCAGGTCAGAAGAGGAGCACTGAGGAAGTAAAACGAAACAATACAGGGAAATAACTAAGTCTAACCTGTGCTTCTAAAGTAAAACAAACCCAGAAAGGAAGAAGTGAAGCAGCACCTGTGTCCAGAGACCTCCACATTCGTGGAAGCAGCTACACTGCCTTATCTACTGGCAGGTGCGCTGCTTGGAAGGAAACAGAAGAGGGAAACTCAGCACAAAGCAGGCACTAGATACAGCAAAGCCAAGAACGTACTAAAAACCACTTGTTAACAGCTGACATGCATTCACAAGCTCTGTATTTTCGGTTTCAAAGAGGACAAATACCAGATGGCAGGAATGGTAAACTGCAGGGTTGACATTCCAGCAGAGCTAGTCACTCTGTACTGTCTTGCTTTTTCTCCCGCCTCCCCATTCCCTCTCAACCCCAAACTCAGTCGTGCTCTTTTACTACTTCCTCTCGGGGCTTGGCTCCACCGAAGATAGCAGAGTTTGGGTTGGCTACTTGATTGAGGGGAGTAGCAACTGTTCGAGGTTTGAGCTGAAGTCGAGGTCGCTGTGCTCTTTCCTCTGAAAGAAAAATCGTTCAGGTTTTTAAGAGCTGTCTGTCAAGGGTTGTAGCTTTAAGCTAACAAAGCAAGCAGGAGTTCCGTTCACAAAGGAAGGCTGAATCACAGAAGATATAAAGAGTTTACCTTCTGTTGGCTCTCTGAAGTCCATGGAAGATCCACGAAGGGGAGGCCCGTCTCTGAAGCGACCAGTGCCACCACTTCCCATTGAGGCACCTGGTGGTCGCCGGTCTCCAGGGCGGGTTCCTCTACCCCGGCCTCCCAAGAAGTCATCATCTTTGAATCCTGAAGACAGATGACAGTGAATTTAGAGAGCATGTTCTGTGATGCTTTTAGTCTAGATTTTTATCTGGATGACTGGAAAACCTTGCAAGTCACTGCTGTCAGTCCAGGAGGATGCACTGAGAGCCTTTGTCCGTAGACGGATCATTCACACATCTCTAACACGTTCTGGCAGAGTCATACAGATTCCATTTGAAACCAAGTAGACTATGCCAAGTTCAGAAACTGCTTCATCCACCTAGAGGCTTATGGGAGTGTTGGAGAGTGGCTCATCAAGTGAGCTTAAAACGAGCTTCTGCTGCAACTTCAGTTTGTTAACACCATTAGCTGAATTCAGGGACAACACAGGGAGCACTCAGAGTACTTCTGTAGCCAGCTGACTGCACCAGCTACAGCCTGAGCATGAAATCTGCAGGAGCAGAGCAAACGGGAAAACAGCTATGGAGTAGTGAAATGCAGCCCTTGTAAAACAGAGCCTTTGAAAAACAGAGCAAAACCCCAAGGCTTTGTAGCTGTACTACAAACTGAGCAGGAATTTACTTGACTAATTAGAGTTGGGGAAAAAAAGATTCAGACTAAATCTGAAACTGATCGCATTTCTTCAGTTTATGTATCAAAGAAATGAAGCCAGAGTTCCAGTCTGTACCAGCGACTATCCTACAGCATCTCTCCAAGCCTCCCATCAGCAGGGTTCAACAGGAGGATACCTCAGGCTGACAGCAAACCTAAGGGGAATATACTCCATTTTTCAGAAGCCACCTGGAAGAGAAAGTTGGTTTGTTCCCATCTGGAATTGTCCTTTGCACTTCAGTATTTGGCAGAGTTGCAGAACTGTCCCTTACTTAGTTCAGTGCCGGACAATCATCTTTAAAGACTCGATCCAGAGCAAGGCTGTGCAACCTGAGAAGAAAAGCTTCTGCTGCAACTAAGACTTAAATGCTAAATTTTGGCTCACAGATCACTCATCCAGCATATTTACCAAGGTAAAATGCACCCATACTTGGAGAAGCTGCCAAAAAAGGTATCAAGCTGTGACACCAGAACGCTTAGCTACGAAGCAAGTTAAGCGCAGGGTTGTAGCAAGCATCCTCTCTCTGCCCCGTGCTTTGGTTTCATGCTAGTGGCAAGGACACACTTTGTTACCACTCCTCCTCCTCTGTCCATTCCACTCACACAGAGACCAGACATTGCAAAAGTTGCACTTGCCAGCATCTCCTCATCAGAAAATGGACCAAACCCACAATTTCAGAGGACAAAAGCAGCTGCGTTAATGTCATCCTGGATTTTAAGAGCTAGAAACTGACTGGAAGTCAAGAAGCAAACTCAGTGGCTCCATCACTACCTTTCACTCAGCAAGCTCAGTTATTTGCTGCAACTTGCTTTACTGTCACAGGTCGAAAAGTTTAGGAATATTTTGCATTTAGAAGTGCTTTGGAACACTAACACATCTTTGGAGAAGTCAGTTGCTTCAGGGATACACATATAATGATGTCACACCTCCCTAAGATGAAAGCCTCTGGCTCTGAAAGAACAGAATATCAGCTTTTCCACGAGCTGTCTGTTTCTGCTACTATTCAGAAATATTTGGCCACATGTTTGAGAAATGTTTAAAAACAAGACATCACCGGCTACATCTGAACAAATATCCTCTCATTTAGGATTGTTTCGTAAAATTTATGAGCAAGACTGTTTCCTCTGTTATGAGGCAAAGTCCCGCTGAAGAATCCCACCGCAGCTGCAGGCTGTTCAAAGTTGGCACATAGTAGATTTGATCAGAACGGTAACAGGGACAAATGCAGCTGACATGAAAATGAGAACATTTCTGTGCCTTTTAGGCTGCCTATCTGTGTAAGTGATAATACTGATACCAGAATTGAAGTCATCTCTGGAATCCCATCCACCTCCTCTGGATTCTCGGGAACCTCCTCCCATTCCTAGGAAAAAAGCCACAATTGTGTTCAGGTCTGCAGCTGTGGGAAAGACTGATCAAGGGGATTACCAAGCCAAAGTTTCCATCCTTCAATATTCAAAGTTATGCTGCTGGAAGATCTTTTCCAGTTTGGTACTCTCAAGTTCCATTGCATAGGAACGAACGGTCAGTTCAGGTTAACCAAGAACAAGCAGTCAGAAAAGTTTCTCTGATACACACTCAGTGGAAACCTTTAGTGACTGTAGTTCAGCTAAGCTTCAACTGCAGCAAAGCCTCTTTTTACACTGGAAAAGAGATAGCCCAAAGTAAGTATTTGCCCATTTGTGCTTACCTCACACACTTTTCTTACATCATAATACAATAGTAGCAGATCAGACTGTTGGGCTTATGATTGTCCTCTGCAAGACACTGTGCGTTATTAGGGGTATTGGTCTCACTTCCTGGGCCAGGAGTGACAACAGACTCAGCTTTTGGACACAAAGCGCATCTATATACCAGGCACCTTGAGCAGCAGCAGCTATGTAGACACGTGTACATACAGAAAACATTTCTCCTTCCTATATAATCTTCATGTTTACTTGCATGCCTTGTCTCAGCATTAGCACCACAAGACACAACCACAACCGTTCTATTTAAGAAGCTATTTAGAAAAATGGAAGTCACCTCTGTCATCAGGCCCGCAACCTTTTCTGAAGCCAAAGCCACCTTTATCCTGTTTTCTGCCTTCTGCTATGTCCACTCGGAGTGATCGGTCACCCAAAAGCTGTGAAATAAAGGGGAGAATCTCTTCAGAATGTATTGTGTGGGCTGCCAAGGAGTTTGAGACTTGTGCTTATCTTTATTTCACAAGTGAACTGCAAGTATACTTACTGCACCATCATACGTAAGAGCTTCCTTGAGTGACTCCACCTCATCGAACTCTACGTAACAAAATCCTGCAAGAAGAACCTCACAAGTTAATACCAGCACTTCCAAATACCTTTGTAAGTTACTTTTCCTGCATATCTGTCAACAGCTTCCTTTCTCTTTCTAACATGAGCTGGGATATGGTAAGAGCAAGATGTACACAAGTCAGGAACCAAATATACTTAATGCTGAACACATTTACTTGTGCCTATTAACTGATGGGGACAAATCCCGAAACAGAACTCTGTATGGGCACTACAAACACCAAGAGCCTAATTAATTCCCTTTACCACAGGGTTCTCATTACATAGTACTTTTGAGCTATGCTTTTAGACAGTTATTTAACTGAATACTGACATTTGGTTACTAGTATTCTTAAATAAGAAGCTGAAGTACCTGCTTGGCCAGCAGTTTGATTTTGTGTCACCATATCATTTAGTGAATTTATTCCTTTAAGACCCTCTGTTATCTGACTGAAGCCTTTTTCCCCTGCTAATATATTCGCTATGCAAATACACTCCCTTTCCACCAGCCAATTCCAATGGAAATTGGATTTGCATCCTCTAAAACAACTGAACCGTTTATCTACTGGCTTTTTCTCCCTCTCTACTGAAAAAAGAGAGTTGAAGCAATAGGAGTCTTCTGAACTAAAGCAGGATTCTGTAGGTATTCAACACTCAAGGTCACGGGTCTTAAACAGGTCAGACACTTCAGCTTTGTTAGAATTCATACAAGACAAACAAGGGTTGAGAAAGTCCTTTTATGGCAGGGCAAATACTGACTCTTGTCACTCAGGTGAGTCTGTATTTTAAGATGATGGAAGAAACAGTGAATCTCATTCAAATGAGATGTTTACTTGTTAGTGAGTGAGAAACCTGCACAAGTCAACATAGAACAAACATAGAACAACGAATTAACTGCTTTAGAATAGACTGAAGTTCTCCTTTTAAGTGACTGCAACAGTACCTCATTTTCTCCTACCAGTCAGCCACCTAGAAGGAACACAGCTCCAAACACTCACCTTTAAATTTGTCTGTTTCCTTGTCTCTGACTAGTCGTACACTCCTTACGCTGAGATCCTTGAAGATGGCATCTATGTCTCCTTGAACAGTGTTGAAGGGTAGATTTCCCACATACGCTGTGAAAGGGGGTTCTGTTGGCAGCTCTTTCTGTTTGCGGGAACCAAGGCCGCCACCGCGAGACCTGTTGGAAGCAAGCACAGCGTCTCCAGAACATGGCCCCCAACACAGCCAGCAATGAAGTACATTGTACTGCTCAGGTGCTGTTTGACTTGTTGGAAGTCGGTTTTTCCACAACTTTGGGTCGTTTTCCTGTCCCTTTGCCTGTACCTGCCACCTCCATTACTGGCCAACTCTTTTCTAGTATTACCTGATGCAGTACTTCAGTGGGAAAACAAATTGACAATATATGTTGAAATACATGACAGATGAACTCGGTAATGAAGTGATGAGTGAACTTCCTTCTCATCCCACAATCCATTAAGAAAAGCAACGTAAGGTTAAGTCCGCTGTCCCCTACTCAAAACACATGACTTCTTAAAAAACACATCTTAGACCAGATTTTAAGATTAATTTATAGCAGTGAAGAAATACTTGCACAGCACAGGCTCATCAGCTTATCCTGAAATGAAGCTGGATCCAGTGCTTTTAATTAAATAGCGTATTATCAACATCCACTCTTTCTTCAGCAGCATTTTACCTAACAGAAATGTCTTCCCTGAACTCTGAAGTTATTGCCATCTGGACTGGAATGCTTTGAATTGAACACAATAAAATTACAGAAACTCAGTAGCCTTTTCCTGCTTTTTCCCCTTGGCCTCACTTAAGGCTACTGGTATTGGTTGCTGAAAAACTGGACTGTGCCAGCTAAATTCTTACTGTATCAATGTAACATCTCTGTGTTACTATCTCCTGTGGAGCCTCATCTTCTAAAGCTAACTGATCTCCTTCACAAACAGCAAGACCTCTACTGTGGGCATAAGCCAACCTGAGGTTATAGCTCCTGGACTTCTACACTACAGGACACCACTGGGTCTAACACATCTGGCCCCACCTAAGCAACCTGACTTTTCCCCAAGCTGTCCACCTACTGCTCAGCCCATGTTCTCCTCGACATCTTACTATTACTGGGCTTTGTTCACATCTGCTCCCTCTCCCAGATTCTCACCGCACACTTAAAAGCGTGATGGAACACAAACTGTACCAAACCAGCATTTGCTAGTGTGACATGGACTAATTAGATTTCTGCAGAGTCCTACCCAAAATAGGGAAGGTCAAAGAATGTTATTATTTCCTTTTATTCTGGCTGGTTGCACACAGCCAGAAAAGACATTGAGCAAGCAATGTACTTGTCTGCCTTTTTTTTTCCCCCCAGAATAAATATTTTATGACTTATGAATCAGATAATGCAGAAATCTTGAGTAAAATTCCTTAACTCTTCCCAGGTAAGCCTGTCACTTGTGCCTTTTTATGGCAGCAGTTCCATGCAGGAGTCACCTGTCACTGACACTATCAGCATGCTGCTAAATGCACTTGAATCACAACCTACGTATTTTTAATTAGTGTCCGCCCAGCTTCATATTTTAGCATTTTTGACAATATTTCTCATATGCCTTTGTCTCAGAGAACTAAAGCTGTTATAGTTGGGTGCCATGTACATATAGCAGAATTAACTTTAGTCACAAGACTAAGTTTCAAGGAAAGACTCCAAGAAAGCTGGGTTGCTCTTCTAAAGAGTTCCATAATAGGTAGAATCAGTTCCATGCCCTTCTCCTGAATTCTCAATGGCTTTACAAATAGCTATTAGAACACCAGATTTTAATTTGCAGCTAAAAAAACCATTTAATTTTTATGTTCTATAGGAACAACAAAATTGCTTCACCTGGGTTTAAAAGGAGCATTCCCTCCTTCTAGACATTCTCACCACGTTCCTTGGACTGCCAGTCATCTGGCTCAGTAAGCTGATTCACCTAAAAACTCGCCCTAACGTGGAGTTCTCAGCCAGATCAACAAGGTGATCTGGAGAGCTGCAAAGGGCACTCATGCCAACATGGGAAGGAGAATGAAAGCAAGGGCTCGAGCTGCAGCTTCCAAGAGCAACCTTCACTTGGATCCATCCGAGCTGCTGCTGAAACCACACCCTCAAGTTCACAATCCCCAAAAGAATTTTTTGTGCTACAGACAAACCTTGTTTCTACCACAGCAAATCAGGACTTCATGGGGTGTGTATGGAAATCCATGCCCTGTTGTGCAATCCCTACTGATAGGCAGAAAATGAAGTGTTCTTTTTTAATTTGGTCCATTAAGGCCCCAGTTTTCAAACCGTATATTTGGCATTTCAGTCTCCATTTGAAGAATGGGAATGGTCCATAGGTTCTCAATAGGTTCCCGCTCTAAACTAGTTTCCTACAGAATTCAGGTATAGCAACACAAAAATAAACTGTTTCTACACTTCCCTACATTTTTTTTAAGACTGAAACAGTGAAATTAAATAAATAAAGGCTGACTCCAGTAACCAAACAATGAGATTGAAAGATGCTCTCATTTGTCACGAAAGCGGACAAAAGTCAACTATAATTAAAAACATATCTAAACTAATTGAACCGAGTCACGTCAAAGTGTTAAATGAATATTTGCATTTCCCACTCAGCACAACTTGTACTCAGACACAAGTAGGTAATCATTATGTCATCTTCGTGTGGGAATCTGAAAGGCAACTACTTGATTTCTTTTTCAGAGAGCCAAAGCAGCAAGCTGAAGAGGAAAGCTTGCTTCTAGCAAGTGCAGACACAAACATCCCTACAATGAGACTTACTTTTTGGTGGACTGAGTTAGTGACATCGTAAGGCCATATTAGGGCAAAAGAACAACTAAATTATCATTTTGAAGCTTTGCTTTTAGAAAGTTCAGTTATTCTCTCCAGAAAACAAGATCTGACAGAAAATTTTGAAAGTGGGTACTTGAGTTTAACAGCCTTTCACTAAGGATCAAAGCAGCTCAGTATTTATCTTTTTGCCCAGCAGAGAAAACAGCCTGACTGGATTCCAGGCTTAATGCTTCAACAGCGGCAGCGCAAGGCTCAGCAGGATGCAAGTTTTGTCGAGAGTCTCAAAGACCACAATTCTAAAAACATACCAAATTGATTCATGCAAGCCAGTACATCTCTACAGTAAGCATTTGATCTCTTCAACAAAAAGCCTACCCAAGCCTAAAAATTAGGTGGCATCTATTAACACTAGATGGGTAAGACAGCGGATCCAAAATGCCAGAAGGATGAAGACTGGCTCTCCATTTTCACTTGCACAGCATTTCAGCAGATGAATCTTAACCTTTCAGTAAGGTGCCCAGCATTAAGCCCAGTGCTTAAAGCCACACCTAGATAAACAGCCTACCAGCAAGTCAGGAGAGATAAATACTGAGTTTCCTTCAGCTCTGAGAAGCTCTGCAGATGTTCAGTTTCAGCTAGGCCTCAGGACACAATTACAGGGGTTTGTGTCAAATTTTGGGCTCCAAAACACTTACCAAAAAGCTTTTACAGTAAGCCTTTTGTTACTAAGGTCAGCAGCATGTTCGTCATTTGGAATAAAGTGATTTTTGCATACTATGGCATTATGCTTCAGCTCTTAATCAGTGCATTACCAGACATCTTGGGCCTAGCAAAATCCCCTGTCTCATCACACCACAGTCATGTTCTGTTGCTCTTCCACCATCATTTGGAAGATTATGAGAGAGACAGGTATCTTACAGATGCTAGAACTCAGGCGTTACTGTTTTCCATCTTAAATCCTACGCTCACTCTCTATAGAGACCAAAAGTTACACAAAATACAATTTGCATAATGACTATTAGATCTTAACTGACTTTACGCTACTCTTGTGGTCTCAGAGCACCTAAAAATGAGTAGGAGTCACTCTAAGTTAACATGGGATTCTTTAATCAGAACCTTCAACAACAGTCATGGTTTCATCACATATTATGGGTCTTTATACAAAGTACAGAGATCTGTTAAGGTCTGAAAATGTGAATTAGCTGTTAGTAGCTTACGAATAATGATAAATTAGATGCAAGTACAAGTTGCACTCTAATATTAGTAGCATCTGAGGCTTAAAGCTACAGCTAATTCAGAGTAAGTACATTTCCTCATCTGCAAAGACATCAGGATCAGCAGGATGCCTTTAGTTCACCAAAACAAGTATCCTAAACTTGCCTGGGAGGAAGTTTAAGTACTAGAATCTGAATATGAAAGCAACATTTTAACTTTAATTTTATTACTTCATAGACTGTACCTACATTGACTGGGATAGAGTGTTAAATAACATCTGTATTTATTATGAGTGTCAAGTGCCACTTTAGACTGTTGTCAAGGTTATTTGCTACAGAATTAAAAAAACAAGAGTTGTAAGCAGCTACAACATCTGTTTGCTCTGGGACATCTCTTCTTTAGACACAAAGAATATCTATGCATAAAAACAAGCTTACAAAGCTGAAGTGTCAGAGTGTTTCCAAAGACAAGAAATCTTACTGCTGTTATAGCCTCTGCAGTAGCTCCTCCCTGCTTCCTAAAGTCTGAAAGGAAACGGATTTATTCCTCTAAGATAAGGAAAGGACAAGAATACTAGTGATCAGGAAACGTATCTTGGAATCTTAGACTTACATTTGTTTTATTTTAGTGCACACAAAAATTTACAGGGCACCAACCTTCAGAAAGTCAACTTCTCACTGCATCTTCCTAGCCTGATTTAACACAAACTTCGTAATTGCTGGTTATTGTTTTTATAGCTCCTCCCCTGCACGCACTCTCCAGCAATGAGACAGAGATGAGACAAGCCCTACTCCCAAAGATCACAGAATTGGAGTCGGCACCGGAGCGCCGGATAACGCAGGACGGCGGCTCGCAGCTCTCCCCGACCGCAGGCACCACAAAGCCCTCCCCTTTCCTCCCCGCTGCAGGCATCACCACGCTGCCCGCTCTCGGGGCCGCTGCAGCCGCTCCCCCCGCCGCCAGGCACCTCGCCGTGCTGAGCTCGTCCCGCCACAACAGGGGCCCCTCGCCTCCCTGCAGCCCTGCACGAGAAGCTCCCTCCTCCCATCTCCCGGTCGGTCCCCGCAGAGCTCCTCACGGCCTACCTTGGCTCTGGCCCAGCACCTCCCTAAAGCCCCCCCTCCGCTCGCCTCCGGGCCGGCGGGAACACAGCGACACCTTCCTCCCGCCCCTTCCCGGCGCTCCCAAGCCGCCAGGCCCTAAACCTTGCGGCACTCGCCCCGCGTAGCGAGGAGATGGCCTCTACCCCCTCCTGGGACACCACAGCCTCCTCCGCGCCTCACAAAGCGGGAGGGAAACGCGCCCCGCCGGGCTTACTCCCCCTCCCCCGGAGAAGGGAGGGCGGCGGGCTAAGACGGCCCCGAAGGGTTCCGAGAGGCAGCGTCCCCTCATGCCCCTCTCCACCCGCCCCCCGCCGTGCCCGCCCGCCATCTCCCCGGGGAGGGGGGCAGGCTAGGCCCTGCCCGGCCGCGCCCCCTCCTCGCCCGGCCGGGGGGGCGCCGAGCTCCGCTCCCTCCCTCCCTCCCTGCTCCGAGAGGAGCCCCCGGCGCGCCGCAGCGGCCCGGGCTCCCGGCTCACCCCCGGCCGCCGCCGAAGCTGCTGTAGGCCCGATCGTCGTAAGGATCAAAATCCGCCATCGCCACCTCAGCCTCCTCCCCGTGCGAGCGTGACAGGACCGCGCCCGCAGGCCCCCGCGCCGCTTATATACGGCGGAGCCCGGGCCAGGGCTGCCCCTCGCGGTGCCTGTCTGCAGCTCCCCGCCCCGCCAGGGCCGTCTGCGCTACTGCCTGTCGGGAAGCGCCGGGGCACTCCGCCGCCTTCGTCACAAATACCGGCCGTAGCGGCCCGGCCGCGGCGCTGCCTGCGCTGCCTGGCTGCCGGCATAGCCTCCGGTACGGGCCGCGGGGGCCGCGGCCGGGCGGTTATTGGTGGCGCCAGGCCAGGCCCTTGGCCCTGGAGCGTGCTCTCGCCGCCCCGCTGCGCTCTGCTGTGTCCCCGGCTCGCCTGGCTGCCGCTGCGGCGCGGAGCGGAGCGGAGCAGAGCAGCGCCGGTTCGTGCTCCAGGCGTGACACCGGCTCTCTGCGCTCCGGCGGCGGGCGTGAGACGAGCGAGTCTGGGTGGGAGGCAGCGGGTGCGCACAGCTTTTGCACGGCAGCTGCAGAACCGTGCCGTGCTTTGTTGTCAGTGAAGATAACGGGCTGCACTCTCAGGCTTTTTGGTGTTCTTAAAAACGCCCCCTTCGCCTGGGCTGATGTCTCCTTTTCCCAGGCCGTTATTTCAGGTTTTATAATAAAACCGCAAGACGTGCTGATTCTCACAGGAGAGCCAGTTGTGCCGCTCTGTGTCGCGGCCTCCGGCCCCACACAGCTCCACCGCCGTGCTGCAGAGGGCGGCTGGAGCCCCCCGTGCCCCACTCACCCCGCGGGGAGAGGATTCAAGCCCCGCTCACCAGCGGACAGCCGGGGCACAGGGCGAGCGAAGGACGCCTTAGGGCAGGGGAGGGATGAACAGGGCCTGCGGGGCTGCCAGGCTCTGAGGCAGGGAGAGGAACATGGGCCTAAGGGGAGACCGAGACCCTGAGGGGAGAGCGGGGCTGAGGCGAGACGGGGGCTGAGGGGAGACCGAGACCCTGAGGGGAGATCGGGGTTAAAGGGATACTGGGACCCTGGGGGGAGACCGGGACCCTGAGGGGAGACTGGGGCTGAGACGAGACCGGGCCGCTGGGGAGAAGCCGCGGCCTTGAGGCAAGCACAGGCCACGGAGAAGTCGCGGCCCCGAGGCGAGGGGAGGCCGCGGCGCTGCGGGTGACGGGCCGTCCCCGCCTGGGCCCGGCTGCCCCGGAAGAGGCGGGCCGGGCGGCGGGCCCACGTGCGGCCGCGGAGGCATGGCGGAGCTGGAGGGGCAGCGCGGCGGCGGGGCCGCCGACTCCCGCGCAGTGCTGCGGCAGGGCCGCGCCTTCCTCGACTTCTTCTGGGACATCGCCAAGCCGGAGCAGGAGGTGCGGCTGGCGGCCACCGAGAACCTTCTGCGGCACCTGCGGGAGGGCAGGAAGGTGAGGCGGGGGCCGGGGCCGGGGCCGGCCGGAGGGGCTGTGGGTGCGGGCAGGCCCCGGGCGGGCACGGCTCTTCCCCAGGGGGCCCGGCAGCCCCGCTGCGCTGGGAGGAGCGCGGGCACCCCTGGAACTGGGTCTGTCTTGCAGGACGATGAGCTGAAGTACACCCTGAAGCGCCTGGTGGAAGGACTGGGAGCCACCCGCGAAGCCGCCCGCCCGGGCTTCAGCTTGGCCCTGGCACAGGTCAGTGTTTCCCGGAGCGGAGCAGAACGCTCTGCGGCCCCTCGCCAGCCCCTGCTAGGGCCTGTGGTCCTGCTTTGGTGTTTGTAAAGAGGCTGGAAGGCTCCCCTCTAACAGCTTCAGGGAAGGGTCTTGCAGCAAGCATAGAAAACCAGCTGCTTTAAATGATGCCAGCCAGCTTTAGAAGCCTGTATAAAGGTATAAGCTGTACCACTATCACATGTTACAGAATTCTGTGTTGCTTCAGGAGCCATCTTTAATTTGCAAACTTTGAGCAGCATATCAAATATGCTGTGTTTAGAGGTACTGTGATTTGTTAAAACTGACTTGTTTTCCTGGTGCTGGGCTGTTCACGTGGGAGATTTGAAAAGGCAACCCTTTAACATACACTGCAAAGGGTTCTTTCTCTGTGCTGTTTGAGTCTGTAACGTGTCAAAGATTCTCAGCGGGATGACCGGTGAGATCTGACCTCATCTCACCTAAGAAGCTGGTGATGCAGAAGAGCCAGTGTACTTCCCATTTAGATCAGGGCCTTGTCCCTGCTGAAAAGTTTCATTGCTTCTGGTACACGGTCATGCAATTGCAGCAAAATGTCCTCATTAGTAATCCTACTGTGTTGTATGCAGGGGGAAAAGAAAGGACTATCAGGAGGTATATTTGTGTCTATGTGAGTTCCTGTTTTGACACATCTTTTGCTGATCTAGTTGTCTCTACTCTGGCCTAATAAAGCAGCATCTGCTGCTGTGCTGAACAACCGTTCAGCTCTATTTTGGCTGAACTCAATAAAACTTCATAAAATGGAAGAACTGCAAACTGAGCTATTCCATCCATCTCCTCAGGTTTTGCAGGCTTTTGAGGAAATTCCAATATGCAGTGTCCTGGAACAGATAAAAGAAAAACACAATCTGGAAAAAGTGAAAAAGGTGAGTTGGCTCATAGCAGCGTTGGCCAAGAGCTAGTTTAAATTAATCAATCTCTATTCTTTGAAGGCTTGATGCCTGGATACTGTAGTTTTGGGGTTCCTGCTAAAACAAATTACTGTAATGCAATAATGGAAATACTACTGAAAACTGGAAGTTGATGATGATGTCCTCTGGCCCTGTTTTAGCTGAGATTTGTCTGTGTGATGGAAAGCTAATCTAGGGCTGTTCTTAAACCTAGTGCAGGGGGTTGCGTTTCAGTATGTTGTCTCCATACAGCAGGGTGCTCGAGGCTGGACGCTCCAGCCGTCTTGTTCCGCTCCTCAGAGCTGTAGCGGAAAGTGAAATCTTAACTGCCCAGTGAAATGGATTTATAACCCCTCCTGTTTTTTTTTTTCCCTTTTCAGAAACTTGTGAGAAATGCTGCTTTTGGAAACTTTTTTGGAGTCATGGCTCTGTTTCAGTCTGGCCGGCTCATTAAGGTAACGTTACTGTTAGAATGTTTGTTAATACTGGTTCTGGGGCTGTCTGAAGTGGAGAGAGGATCTAGGGAGAAAGGCTGGGTCATTGGCTAATCAGTGAGATGGGACTTGACCCATCAAGTTCAGTTCATTTCTTTTGCATTACATGGACTTTTGGTGTCTTTTAAATGTCTGTTCCTGACTAGAATGTAGGAACTGTGCCAGATAGTACAGGAGGCTTTAGCCTCTCCCAGAAGGAAGGATCTGTTGTCATATACAGCCAGAAAACACCAATTGGGGGAAAGACGAGTGGCCTGTCAGGAAGCAGTTGTGTAGGTTTCTTATTACAAGTAGGCATAAGGGTCTCAGGAGTGGATTATTGCCTGAGCCTTCAGCTTAATTTTTGCTGTATGTCATCTCTTTTTGGCTTATCTTTCCTTTCTAGGACCGGAAAGCTCTGCTGGAGAGCATCCAGCTTCTCCAGCAGCTGACACAGCACCAAGCACACCTCAGAGATCTCCCTCGCAAAACTCTTATTGACATCATGTCAGAGGTATAGCCACAGCACATGGTGGGTGGGAGGAGGGAGGACGCTGCTCCGGGGACTACTTTTTCCTTCTTCATAGTTGGATGTTACACGGGGGATGTGGAAGAGGGTTTAAACTGTGGGAGCTGTTTCTTGTATTGTCTATGGGCAGATATTTTTATTCTAGGAAGGATGCTCTGGTTTAGCTTAGTCTGATTTCATTGTGGACAAACCCACAGTCTGTTTTTTTTCCCAGTTGACTTGCTCGAGTGGTACATTAGACCCTCTGCCCTTTTAAGTAGAAGTACACTGAAAACTCTGGACTTTCCTTTTGATGCACCAAGCCTGGGCCTGAGGTTGAATTTTGGACAGTTGGGAGTGAAAGGATGTAGGGACATGAAATAAAGGAACTCAGAGTATGTAGCAAAAGAAGAGTTTATTTCCTTCTTTTATATGGATGTCATTTGTAGATGTGAAGGCTAACAGTGTTAAATCAAAATGAAGTAGTGTTTCGTATGGAAGTGTTCCGTGTCACTTAGTCTTCATGTTAGGCTTAAATATATTTTGAACCCAACCTTTAAAAAATAAAAAACAAAGCAGTTTTTTGTTTTATTTTAGAGATGTGTAAAATCATGTGGTTTTAAAACCACAGTTTTTACCAGCAAATCCCATTGAACCAAATAACTAATTTTTGGGAAATAAACACTCTTGTATTAGCTTTTAATTTTGTTCCTTCCTGGGCTGCCCCACGGCAGACAGGAGCAGTCAGACAGCAAGGGAACAATCGCAGCTGGAGTCAATTGACCAGAATTACTGTCTGACGACAACATATTGTCCTACTCCACATGGTTGAGCACCTGGGGACTCTGGCAGCACTGGACACATCCGTTATTTATTTTTGGTTGTGTCACTATAAAGAATAATTCTAAAATTTCCAGAACACAGCAGGCTTTTAGGAAAATGCCCAACAATGCAGATATTTGAATATGTTACTCAGCAAGTTAGTGAAATGCCCTCAGGTGTTTCTCATATGCTCTCACCTTCATTCCTGTTGAGGTTCCTGAAACTGTGTTTGAGGAGGTCCTGTTTGGCATCTTGCACGGTGACCTTGCTTCAGCCTTCACTTCTCCAGAGAACCTGCACCTTTTGCTGGTGGGCATACAGAAATTCCCTGCTGTTCTGAAACCTAAAAACCTGAAGAAGCTCTTTGGCTCATCTACTGTTGTAAATGAGGAGAATATTCCCAGGTAATTCTTATATAAGGATCATTAAATGCAACATTCTTGATCTCTTGGCTAGCAGTGGGAGAAATGTGGCTTTCATTCTGATACTTGCCTGTGTTCCATTTGCTGCTGCAGGTGCTGGTAAGGGTTAGGCACTAACTTTTTCAGGTTCCTAAATTATAGCTCTGGCATTTCTCCCAAGAGGCACAGCCTGCAGTGCTCAGGAAATGTTCCGTGTCCTTCAGCAGGATTAATTTGGCCTTCAGCATTCCCCTTCCAGGCTGGATCTCTCATGTTATTTTCTTTCTTCTAGACTTGTAGAGCTTATGCAAAGTGCTGCCAAGTCTGAGAAGAAGGAGAAGAAACTGCCCAGTGTAGTGTTTGATTTGCTACAGGTTTCACTGAAGGAAGATGCCTTTGAACTGTTCTGGAAAGAAGGTGTGGAGAATGGGCTGTTGAAGGAGAAATCGGGACCCGTGAGGTTTGTTTTAACATGTGTTGGTTGTTGTTTTCCTTTGCATCCTTCTGTTTCTTGCCTCAGTCTTTCTGCTGTCTGTGGCAGGGTGGAGCTGATAGTTTCTCGTGAACAGTGTGAGAACACTTGTGTTTGGTTAGCGTATGTATTCACTAGAAGCTTTATAAGAAGCCTAAATCCAGGAGTTAGTAAGATTTCTTTTAGAATTGTGACATATAACAAATTAGAGTTAAATTTAACTAATACAGCACATAAAGGTGATGAATCTCACTGGGCATAAAGGTGTCTTAAATCTATAGCTTGTTCCTACAAGACTTCTCAGAGGAGCTGTATCATCCCTTTCTCTCTACGTGGTTGAGAGGGAGATTTTTTTGGCTTTGTTTGTGTGGTTTAAGGACAGCTCCTGTGCAGACAAACCCTACTTGTGAAATTTGTATCTAATATTGCTGGAATTGTGCTTTGTGGGATGGACTGAATTAAAATGCCTGGATATGTTTGGATTCTGACATGGCCTGTGTTTTTCAGTAGGATATGGCTGTGGCTGACGTCTTTGATAACTATTTCAGGCCCTTTTCCAAGTCTAATACTAGATCTTTGTAGCAAGGCAGCCTGTGTCCAGGTTTAAATCTTTCTTACATCAAGAGTTTAAATGTAGTAGAGGTACACCTACAAAAAATGTTCTTAATATATTACATGAGTATCACAGTGGAAGGAAACTATCTTCCAAGCCTGAGCAGTTTAAATCTTGTTTTACTTCTTGCATAAGTCTGAAAATACCCTTTGTATGCTCAAAAGTGTTGCTTTTTTAGCCCTATTTCTTGCAGAAATGAGGCTAGTGCTAATAACCCCTGGGCCCATCGGGCAATTTTGATCAAATCTGACAGCAAGTTGCTGTCAAAACGAAGTGAAGTTGTGTAGTCAAAAACTAAATAAGTCTTTGTTAGACCTGTGGAAATAAAATATCTGGGGAGAAGAGATCCAGAAAGTAGACTGAGAAAGTAACTGCTGGTGAGGACTCATCTAGTTCTAGACAGCAGAGGATCTGCTGTGGGGGGAGATCTTAGCAGCTGTGCTAGTCAGGAGAAAAGCTTTGGGCTGGAGGGTTTTTGAACTCGGGATCCATGAATTTTTGACTTCTGCCTTCTTGCATGTGCCACATAGCCTGCCCCACCACTCCTTCTCTGTCTTACTCTTGTGGTGGCTTTACTGCTGTGCCCTTACCTGAGGGAATCTTCTTTGTTTCCACTCAGCTACATGTGCTACCGGTTGCTGGGCAGTGCTCTGCCCTTGTTGTCTCTGGATCAGCTACAGATGGTTCTCAAAGGGAAGGTGATGCGGCACTATGGAGAACACGTGGTCACCACTCAGGTAGGTGGTCTTGAGAGCAGCCCATTGGACTTGGGGCTACTGGTGGATAAAAGGCTGGAGCTGAGCCAGCCCCGTGTGCTCACAGCCCAGCAGCCAACGTCCTCCTGGGCTGCATCCCCAGCAGCGTGGG